>MSJI02000022.1:0-22372 GCA_001931905.2 Cladosporium sp. IMV 00045
TCAAAACCTACAAGAACAACAGGCGACGACTGGAGCAAGAGATTGCCGACGAAGAAGATCGTCTCCACTCTGCCGAGGGACCTCAGTATTTTGAACGCGTACGGAGGCTCGAGGAGCTGAGGGATACCGTCACGGACGTTGAACACAGAATCAATGCTCACGCATCACAAAGGGCAGAGCTTGATGCGAAGAAGGAAGCGACAAGAGCGGAGTTCGACAATTCCAAAGGGCCGGTCAATGTCCAGAGTGAGGAGGTTGAGAAGAGACGAAACTTCGTAGCCCGTCTTCAGAGCCAGCAAGGTTCCAAGTTTTCATCTTTCAGGCCCAACATGGCTCAGCTTGTGAACGCAGTCGACAAGGAGACCCGATGGCGAAAGAAGCCTGTGGGCCCCATGGGTTTGCACGTAAAGCTGAAGAAGCCGGATTGGTCGTCAATCATCGAGAAGACTTTCGGCGGCGTACTCGAGGCCTTCGTTTGCCACAACAAAGCCGACCAGACTCTTCTGAGTCAGATCATGAAGCGTGTCAATTGCCCCGTGCAGATCTACATCGGTCACGACCAGCCACTTGACACAACTGGAAAGGAACCTGATGAAAATCTGGACACAATGCTACGGGTCCTCGAAATCAACAATGACATGGTGCGAAACCAATTTATCATCAACCAAGCCATCGAACAGATCGTGCTTATCCCCGACAGTAATGAGGCAAGCCGTTTCATGAATCAAGGTGCTAAGCCCCGCAACGTGAAAGCTGCCATCGCCTTTGGCGCGGCAAGAGGAAGTGGTTTACGCTATGAAGTATCACGATCAGGTGGAGGGAAGTCCAGTCCTATCGGACCTTGGGAAGGCGCGGCACGAATGCAGACAGATCGCGCGGAGCAAATTAGACGAGCGAAGGAGAATGAAACCCACGCCAACGCCGAATTGACACGATTGCAGCAAGTGTCGAGGGACTGCCAGAACGCGGTCAAGCTTGCCAATGAAGCGTTTGTTCGATGGGATCGCCAGAACAAGGAGCTTCGCCGCGAACAGCAGCAAGCCGCCGACGCCGTGGAAGCGATGCAGAACGAGATCGAGAACAACAAGCCGCAAGATGGCAAGCTTCAAGAGCTACAGAGCCAACTCGAGAGGGTCAACGAAGATGTTGATGCGACCCAGAGGTCTTACCAAGACGGTGTGGATCTGAAGGACCGCCTCAACGAGCAAGGGGCTGAATTGAAGGCTCGAGCTGACAAGGCACTGAGAAGATACGAGAATGCCAGGAAGGAAATTGATCGAGCGGAGAACCAAAAAGCCGAGAATGCGGCCGACAGAATCAACGCTTTGAGGCAAAAGAACACTGCTCTTGAGAACATCGATCATGCCAAACAACAAGCTGCTCAATATGAGGCGAGGAGGGATTCACAGCAGGAGCGAGTCGAGGAATTCGTTCCCAAAGCTGAGGAGGTGTGCCCCCGGGTCGCCGTTGACGAAGGCGTGACGCCAGACATCCTAGACAAGCGACTCGAGAAATTCCACCAGGATTACGATCATGCTCTGCGCAGAGCTGGAGGTACACGCGAGGAAATTATCATGGCGTGGCGTCAAGCAAAAATGGAGTACAAGGACGCTCACGGGAAAGTGGCGGAAATGCGTCGTTTTGTAAAGGTCAGTCATTCCTTGTTGCTTGTGAATGATTTCATCAGCTAACATGTCCCACAGACTCTCAAACCCACCCTCAACGCCCGCGCTCATCGCTGGAAGATGTTCCGCAAATTCATCTCCTCGCGCGCGCGGGTCATGTTCAGGTACTTGCTGAGCGAGCGCCAATTCCGCGGCGAGACCATCATCGACCACAAACGCAAAGAACTCCACATCAAGGTCGAGCCGGACCTCACCAGACGATCCGACGCGGGTCGAAAAACGCAGACGCTTTCCGGTGGTGAAAAGTCGTTCTCCACCATCTGCCTGCTCCTATCCATCTGGGAGGCCATGGGCAGCCCAATCCGCTGCCTCGACGAATTCGACGTCTTCATGGACTCGGTCAATCGTGCCACGAGCATGACTATGATGATTCAGGCTGCGAGGAGGTCGGTAGGCAGGCAGTTCATTCTCATCACACCGCAAAGTATGAGCAACGTGCAGCTGGGCGAGGATGTCAGTATTCACAAGATGAGTGATCCGGAGAGGGGGCAGACAACTTTGCCTTATACACAAGGATAGAAAGATCCTCCACGGGCAAGAATCCGGGTTGGTGTCTGAGTGAGATTTGGGGGGTAAGGAGATGATGGCACGAATGTTTGCATGCTTAGATTACATACGATACCCAAATGGCACGGAGTTTTGTTCTTTTGCGCTCAGATGTACAGATAGGCTGCGAACCTCGAATCCGTCGTACGGCGAAGTTAGCTCCGCTGTAAGTGAATGGTGAAAGTGACATCAACACATTGACATGTGATAGCCCAGGCAGCAAACTTCCATGATCGATTTTCCGCAAACTACTTCGAGGTCTCGATCTCTCTATCATTCACCCTCGCCTCTTCCACACTTACCATAAAATTGGATCACGCAACCAACACCCAAAATCAATCAAACCAACGCATTTCTACAATCATATCTCCCTCCTGAGAGATTACAATACAAAAAGAAAGAAACAAACCCGACAACCCGCCAACAACGCACCACACCACACCACCACAAAACCCAAAAATGAAAACCCCCACCCTCTCCAGCCTAACAACCCTCACCGCCCGCCTGCGCGCCCTACACCACAAACTCACCACCCTCCTCGCGCACCACCCCTCCCTCACCCGCAAGCGCCCCACCCCCCCTCGACCGCAACCCTACTACCACATCCCCCTTGGCAGCGGCGGCGTCCTGTCCACTTCGCGCTTCAACCGCCGCGTCTGGAACACGGCTTACATCGGCGCCACGGCTTGCGTGGATAGCGTGGGAGTTTTCTTTGAGATCGAGGATGATTTGTGCTTTGCGGCGCATGTGGAGGCGTGCGTTAGGCCGCATCCGGATAGGGTCGCGGAGTGGTCGCCGACCTCGTCGTGGAGTGGGAATGGGAAGGGGGAGGAGGGGTTTGGTGTTGGTGCTGGAGCAGGCGTTGGTGATGGGGCCGGGAGCAGATCGTACGTCGTGAATGAGAATACCGCGGCGAGGCTGCGTGCTGATGTTCTGATGAGGTTGGGTCTTGCTGTGCCCGGGGAGAAGACGCAGAGGATGCGGGAGACGTTGATTTTGACGGGGAGGAGGATGGGGAATGGCACGGTTGGAGAGGTTGTGGCGAGTGCTGTGAGGGAGTTTTTGGGAGTGGAGGATGGGGAGGTCGGAGTTCCTGGGTCGGCGTTCGTGGTTCGTTGGCCTGAGGGCGGGGAGGGCTGGATTATGAGGGATGGGTTGGTGGAGTTGGGGTGGGAGGAAATGGAGTGTGGGCTTGCTGAGGGGGACTGGAAGATTGAGATTCTGGATAGGGATGCCTGACAGGGCTTATTGGGCGTTTATTACTTGTAAGGAGTAGGCTATCGCCTGTAAGAGCTGCTATGCCCCAAAGCAGACAGCTGGGTGGTCATTCAAAAATCCTCGAGTTTGTACACCTCATAAGCTGGCTCCTCGTACGGGTGGGCCCTGTGGTTTGCATTCGTATTAGCTTGCTGCTTAACGAACAATGGAAGATAGCACAAATCAAGACTCACTTCTTCAAAGCCGCCACAGCTTGCTCGGTGATTTCTCTGCCATTGCAAACAGTCTCACACTTGACCTCGCCGACCTCCTCCAGCTGACCTTTCGAGCCAATAGCTGGATTGGCGCTGTCGCCCGGTCTGAATTGGCCGACTCCGGGCGTGGTGAAACAGCACTCGCTGTAGTTGGGATACGTCCCTGCTCCGGCGGCGAAGATAGCTGGCTTTATGTCTGGAAGATTCTGCGGTGGGGTGAAGAAGACCAGCTTGTAGCGAAGAGGTTGTGATGACATGGTTCGAAGACGGGTCTGCTGGAGGAAGGGCAGGGGTGTAGTTGTTTTGGTGAGGGTGGAACGAATGATAGGTGAACGGAAAAGCATGTGTCTTTCTGTTAGACTCGAGTTGAAGAAAGCTGCAATACGAATCTGTTACTGCGCAATTACGTCTGGGTTACATTCACAATAATGTGATACATTCAATTACATACAAACATGATGTACCTAGTAACTTGAAGTATGTGACGTTGCTTGACCCTCGTCTTGAGGCTCGGCTCCCTCGGCGCGCTGGCCCTCCGCGTCGGGGAGCTTACTTGTGCGTTGTGCCTCCTCTCCTTACTGCTGCAACTCACTTCATACTATACTTGACTTCCTTCATTCATTGTCTCTCCTTTTTGTTCCTCCTTTTTTGCTGCTGTTCGCAGCGCCTTTCCAATATGGCGCCAAAACACCGCGACGGTGATGTCGTCGCGACAGTAAGCCAAACCATCTTGTAACGCACGCGACATGAGATTGACCGTCTCAGGTACCTGGCCAATGGATTACCCACTTTCATACCGCTTCCGCATACGCCGCCTTCGTCGGTGCTCTCATTGTGGGCATGGCCCTCCACTACCACAAGATCGTCCAAAACGAACACTACGGATATCCTGTCGAATGGTTCCCATCCGTCAGCGCAACCATCGGCGACCGCTACCCCGAACGATCCGTCTTCCAGGTCTTCATTGCGATCTGTTCCGGCCCTCGCTTCTTGCTCGTCTTCCTCTTCTACTGCCTGACCAACCGCCCGAACACTAGCCTGCCGAAATTTGTTGCCGGAGTGGGAGTCTTCCGGACATTGACTTGCGGTGGTTGGACATATGTTACGAGCACGGATGATCACGATTGGCACGATATCTTCATGATCAGCTATCTGGTCGCGACGCTGCCATGGACAATCGGCTGCCTGGCACTCAGCCCGCCTAATCCGAAGGCCATTAAGCTGAGGAAATACTTGGCCAGCGCTTTCTTTGGAACCCTAGTACCGCTTGTGTACTTCTTCATCCAGCACAAGGTCCACCGCGTGCCCGGTGCCTACACTATCTATGCTTTCTTTGAGTGGTCGCTGGTTCTTCTCGACGTAGCCTTCGACGCAGTTACTGCTTTGGACTTTAGCAGCTTCGAAATTGTTGTTAAGGATGTCAAGGGTTTGAGCAGAGGGTATGTCCTGCGGCTTCCGAAGTAGCTGGTACGAGGTGCCCGCTCCAAGTTCTTGCGTTTTGCACTTGGGGGTTCGTCTGCTGATGGTCAGTAGCGATAAGCAGCGTGTCTCGGACGCTATTCTGGAGAAGGAGAAAGACAAGCCCGTCGGCCAGGTGTTTGATGGCCGCTTCTCTTGGTCGGCTCTCTTTGACACTGTGGCGGATGTCTACCTTGGTGTATGTACTTCTTGACATATCGGCATGCCTCGTACTGACAAGTCTTAGCTCGCTTTCTGGACAATTCTTACTGGCCTCGGTGTCACTGTCTGGTACTTCCCTCTCTGGTACATGGGAATTTCCGGCTTCGAAGTTGCGGTCATGTCCACAATTTCTCCCTTCCTCCTTGGAATCGGCCCTCTCAGGAGATACATCACTCGCTACTCGGCCTTGACGCTTGGTACCACTGTGGTTGGAATGGGTGCTTACCTCTTCACCTCTCCTTTCGGCAGGCTCGGTGCCATCAGCTTCAGCGTTTGGATGATGTGTCTAGCGTGGTCTGCAATCTGGTACTCTGAGCGTGGCAACCCGGCCAAGCTTGAAGCTAGAATTATGGCCTGGAGCATTGGGTTGATCGCGAGCAGCGTGGCTAAGTTCGCATGCCAAACCAACAACCCTTTCTGGCCTATCATGCACGAGGCGAACGGAGGTTGGAACAAGACGGGAATTGTCCTCTTTGTGCTCGCCATCGCTCGCGTATCGCGCAGGCAGATCGGAAACGGAGACGTTGCCCAGGGAATCGAGAAACCCAAGGGTTCCGCTGCGCTTGCTGGTCTTGGCCTTGCTGGCTTACTGTTTGGCCTGCACTCTCTGTTGTCTGATTCGAGCACCATGATCATGTGGGTCTGGGAGGGCTACCCTGTACGTGGACCTCTTGCCGTCCCTCACGGAGCTTGGACTATCTTCGCTATGGGTGCAGGCTTGGTTTTCGGCCTCTTTTACCCTAATATCACCCGTAGTTGGACTGCGTATGGCGTTGGATCCGTGGGCGCCGCTTTCCTGACGTTGTTCTCAAACTGGACCGGATACTACGGCGCTCTTACGCTTGCTTTCTATTTGATGGCACTTACACCAGTGATGATCAGCAATGCTGTCCGCTATTCCCCAGGACGCACCTTCTTCCTGGCTTTCTTTGTCTACAACTTCATGGTGCTCTTCCACGTCTGGGTGGTTGCCTATGCTTTCGTGCCAGGTGGCCCTCTTGTGCGCGAGCACACTGACTGGGTTATGGCAACTACTATGCTGCTAATTGGCTGCGGTGTCTTCAATTCGCTCCAAGACAACGCGCCCAAGCGTCAAAAGAGTATGAGGCCTCCACCAAACCCGGCTGCCCGCAAACAGCGTAGCTACTACATTTACGTTCTGCTCGCCCTCCAGCTCATCAGCATGGCCGTTGCGTACCTTCGC
Source organism: Cladosporium sp. IMV 00045 (assembly GCA_001931905.2). Lineage (NCBI taxonomy): Eukaryota > Fungi > Ascomycota > Dothideomycetes > Cladosporiales > Cladosporiaceae > Cladosporium > Cladosporium sp. IMV 00045. The sequence goes on from MSJI02000022.1 coordinate 6,588, forward strand.
TTCCCCTCGTACGATTACACTCCCTATCACCCGGAGTCTAAGTCTCTGAATGCTGGTATCTGGACCATCCACTTCAGTCTCGACAATGACATGTGGTCTTCCGAGAAACGCATGGAATCTCTGATCCGCGAGTCTGAGCTGGATATCATTGGATTGCTAGAGAGCGATCAGCAGCGTATCATTATGGGCAACCGTGACTCAACCCAATACCTTGCTGAACAGCTCGGCATGTACGTCGACGCTGGCCCTGGCCCCAACAAGCACACCTGGGGCTGCGCTCTCCTTTCCAAATTCCCCATCGTCAACTCCACTCACCACCTCCTCCCCTCCCCTCACGGCGAGCTCGCCCCCGCCATCGCCGCCACAATCCTCGCCTACGACGAGCTCATCGACGTCTACGTCTTCCACTCCGGCCAGGAAGAAGACCCCGAAGACCGCAAGTTGCAGATGGGGTACCTCACCGCTCTCATGGGCTCTTCTTCCCGTCCTAGCATCCTCCTTTCTTACCTCGTCACCAAGCCCAAGCAAGGCAACTACAACGGCTGGGTCAGCCCGCGCAGCGGCATGCGCGACATCGACCCCAGCGACTGGGACAGGTGGTGCGAGTACATTTTGTACAAGGGCATGCGCCGCGCGGGATACGCTCGTATTTCTCGCTCTACTATCACCGATACTGAGTTGCAGGTTAGTAAAATTTCCCACAATCCTGCAGAAAGAAACCTCACTGACACGGTCATTGACAGGTTGGCAAATTCGTCGTCGGCCAGCCCGAAGGCTCCGACGATATCATCTCCGAAGACCAGGTGCCGCAGGATCTGCGCTTCCCGGCTCTCTTCAGGGGTCAAGGTGTTAGGGGTCACAGGTACCATGTCTTTGACGAGCCGAGGTATTACGCTTGAGAAATCCAGAAGTGGACTGGGGAGATATGGTAATGGTGAGCTGGTTTGCGAGCCGAATCTGTATGTTTCTTCTGTAGGTTATTGTAGAGAATTGGACTTTTTGTCAAGACTCGTACGACATAGGACTGGAGTCTTCAGCCCCAGGGCAGCCAAATGCGAAGTTCTTTGTCTTTTACTGCATATACTTTTGAAGAAGCGTTTCAAACCCTCGTACGAGGTAGGCCGGAGTAGCTCAGCATACATAATTCCGGTACAAGTTCCTGCATGGAGGAAAACGTCGATTAGGGGAAATGGATAGATGGGGTTATCGGTATGTGATCGATTTCTTTGCGATCCTAGTCATCGAATTGATAGCATCAGTCATGCAATTGAACTGTGTATTTTATAAGGATCATAGTAAGGTTTAGTACCTATGAGTATTCACCTGGATTACAAGGCAATGTTGGCTTTTCATCAATGCTTCGTCATCTTCCCTCAACCTTTAACTTGTCCCTCCGCCTGAGGTCAAAAGTTTTTCGTGGTCGCTCGCGATGTCAAGTTATAGTTAATCCTTGATCGAACGGCACACGGATTGAGCCGGTCAATGTAGGTACTTTGCCCCACCACCGCTGCCTGCTGTTCACATTCATCCGTGTCATACCCAAATTCTCGACTTTCTCGACATGCTGTTCATGTTCCTCAGCATGATCGGCCCTTGGATGCTGGTAGTTGAGGTGTAGAGTGCCATTGACTTGGACACTGACGGAATGATTGTGCTCCGAGGAATTGGTCACTTGCCAATCTTCTGGCTCCCACAACACCAAGTAAATTGGAAGAACTTCGGTCGACAGTTTCAAATCGCTGCTGGGGGTAACCTGTCCATTGGTACGCGGCGACTTGTTTCGTTCGTGATTGATGCGAATCAATTGCGAGCAAACGAAAGAAATCCATGCTGCAAGCATCTCACGTTCCAGATTACTGCAGGCGTATGTTGGAGTTGCCGGAGGGTCATAGCCATCGCCGCCCCCGACTCTGGTCTTTTGGACTGCTCGGTCGAGAGGCTTGCAATCCGAAACAATCTGCTTCCTGAGGAGAGTGGCAACGGTCCAGTGGATCATCTCGTGAGTTTCCGGGCCCTTCGAGAACGGCTGTCGATAGCTCCATCCAGTTGCACGCTGGATAGCGGCAAATCAGCCGACCTGAACCCCAGTGAGCTCCTGAAAGACATCGACAGGCATTGCAAGACTCAGCACGAATTCGCCCGTCTCCATGCGAACCCGAGATACTTCAGACTGCGGTTTGTGGGACTTGCGCTGCTCGGCCAATTCTCTCCAAACGGGCGCCCTCGTAAGATTGCGAATAGAGTCGGCATTGAACCCAAGAATCACTTCCAGTTGCGAGATCATCCACATGAGGCTGATGTTCGCAAGGGCTTGTTCTTCGTTGCCGCCACCCACGTCGGAGTGTGATCCAAGAAACCAGCATTGTTTGAATTTCCGGTTATCTGGATCTTTCCAGAGGAGCGGCTGCAACTGTGCACGCTCCTCATTCAATTCGAGTGCATGGATTGCGGAGTCTACGCAGTCTGGTATTGTTTCATTGACGAAAGCCAACTTATCACCGAAAAGGGCCGGCACGGTATCCCACGCGGCGATGGCTTTGATCTTCACCTTCGTGCGGACTTTGCCCTCGTATTTGCGCTGGACCGATTCAAACGTGGAGGGACTCCCATCTTGCTTCTGCCGATGCCCGGACTGACATCTCTGCCAGAATTTTTACATCTCATTGAGTAGATGGAGAGCGTCTTTTTTGAGGAGGCCAACATCATTGATCAATTGCGCCACTATACGGACGGCAAACGCCCCTCTGGAAAACCCGATCAAAATGATCTCGTCGTTTGGGTTCCAATTCAAGCAGATGAATGCGTACGACTCCCTGATTGTACTGCTTATCCCTTCATTCCGTCAGCCGTCAGAATAGAATTGGTTGGTTGCAGCGCATGGCCCACAGAGCTCAACTGTAAGAGATGCGTGCATACCTCGTCCGTAAACATCGTCTACGGCGTTGGTCAAAAAGGATGTGCCGGTCCCAACACCGCGAAGGTAGAACACAATCTGTGCGATATGCCTTTCCGATCTGTCGCGCTCAACCACCTTGCTTTCGTTATCAATGCAACGGGCAATCCTAGCGACGTTGGTGATCGGCTTCTTAGTGTTGACTCCGTCGTTCGTGGTCCCGTCACAGCACACAATGAAACGTTTCGGTCTCGCTTTCAGCCCTTTGGTATATGCACTCTTGATTCTTCTGACGTAGCGTTCTACTCGGTCCTCGGGGTACTCCGAGAGAGCAGATTCCAGTCCGATGACTGAAAGGGCTGCTGCGGCCTCCATGGTCGACAGAGGGTTATCAAGATATCTCGTGCAAGAAATGGTAGTAACGAGAAGAAGTACACAGTTTATCAGAAGTGGGGGGTTCGTCTCACTTGAGGAGCTTTCGCTATTGTGTCCTGATGCGGTCAGCGCCGTAGCTTCTGCATGATCGGCTTTGAGTACTTATCAGGTGCGTACATACAACACATCGTCTTCCGTCGAACAAGCATTGCTTTTTACGATCCCTCAAAACTTCTGAGGACCATTCGGGGATGCCTGTGTTACGAATAGCTGGAATTGTTTGTACCGAGTAATGGCTTCATGCAAAAGTTCTTGCGCATTTCCTGGCTCCCACTCACTGAGCGTGTCCACATCATCGATAGCCTGATGGGTTGAGTGGTTTCAGCTGCAACCTCGCACATGCTGATGCGGCCAACCGGTAGCTTCCCGTTCTGCAACGAGGCGCATTTTCCCGACAGCCAAGACAGCCCATAGCGAATGAGATCTCCTGAGAACACAGTGCTTTTTGATGCTCACGTCTCCCGGGCAGTTACTGCTTCACTAGGTAGAGAGGTCATTTGGCCCGATGCCGGTCTTCGGGCGAAATTGGTGGTTCGCCTCACGTTGTTCCTCGAGATGTAGTGGGGGCCTTCCAAGTACAGTCTCATGGTTCAGTTACAATACGATATCAATCAACTGAGATCGATAGACATTCAAGTAAGCTATTGGCTCTACCCGCGAAAGAGGTTCGGCGAACGAGTATAGAATTTTGCTCGATCCTGAATCCCTCCAAGAATCCCAGCCACTCGGTTGAAAGAGAAGGCGAGCGTTGGATTCATGGCTCAAGCAAAATGGATAGCCGTTGTAAAGACCTGTCTCAAAATGTTCCCCTGCGCTGCATTTAAACATTGCCTTGCAGGTGCCGTAATGCATCACCCAGGGCGAGCCAGGCAAGACCGCTTTGCGTTGCATATATGGACTCGTTCTGGAAGATGTTCATCGTTCTAGAAGATGCTCTGAATGCATACGTAAACGTCGACGGTACGACTTGAAAGCGACAACAGCAACAACAACCACAACAACAACCACAACACACGCAAAGAAGCCAACATGTGCACCCAAACAACATCAATGCAAGTCTGCCCGGAATGCGGATCTCGAAGCGGCCGAACCACGGGGCCAATCGTTCCGTGCGGGCTGCGTGGGAGCGGACCTCTACAGTCGGTAGACATGAACACCGACGCCACCTGTCCGGGACCCCAAAATAGATTAGGAAGAAGACGAGATCGATCAATGCCACAATTGTCAAGTTTTGGCAGAAGTGGAACGACGTAGGGAGGAGGCGGTAGAAGACAGACGTAGAACGGCAGAGGAAGAACGAGCCGGAACGCGTGACATAGAAGAATATCATCGTCAATTCGGAGGAGCAGAGATGGGAGACCCTGGTAGCGACGATGGCATCGAATTTGAGGAAGTGGTGTAGCCTTGCAGGCTTCGACACGAGATATTACTCCAGGCTGCAGGCGTAACGGCAAATGGCGGATATCAACGTATTTTCACCCTCGGGATGTAACAGTCTCATCAGCCAAGTCTGACATGCTCGAAGCGGGAGGGTCGATCAGATGCAGGGTGCAAGCAAGTGCTACTATGTTGAATCCAGATATGAGCATTGATCCATTGCGTAATGAGTCGGAAGTAATTGAAACCAGCAAAAAAAGCAGGGCTATACCCTCGGGCTGAGTTTGCAGTACAAAGGACCCTTGTCCCACATGAGAAAAGTCTTTTGGTCGTTCCAGTTCTCACTCTCTTTGCACAGCTGCAAGTCAAAGTTGTATAAGAGATTGGCAAGTATCAGCCTGATCTCATGATAGGCCATACTGTTGAGTGTCAGCATCTCTCTCATTGGCACATTTTCGAAACAAAGACAATACTCACTTTCTACCGAGACACACTCGCGGCCCGAGCGAAAATGGCTGAAATCCTTGCTTGTTGTCTGAAGCATACTCCTTATTGCTAGCTATCCATCTTTCGGGGACGAACAAGTCAGGGTTCTTGAAATTCTTGGGATTGCGGTGGGAAGCTAGAGTCGTAACAAAGACTCGTGTCTGTCGGGTCGTTGACATCAGTATGCTTGATCGAGACAATCGCATAGTCCGAAACGCGAACTTACACCAGCCGGCACTTCCTGGCCATCGATTAGTGCGCCAGTTGGTGGCACAAGCCTCGGCAGACCATTCGAGATGGGGGGATACATCCTAAGACCTTCTTCAATGCAAGCTTGCAGGAACTTGAGGCTTTGCAACCGCTCGATGGAGATTTCTTCTTCACTGTCGAATGTTCGTCGAAGCTCGGTGGTAAGCTTCTTCATTCTCTCCGGATTGGCTAGAAGGTAGAATGTAAGCCCGCTCAAGAGTGTTGCGGTTGTCTCTGTGCCAGCGATCATGAACAAGTTCGAATGGGCGTACATCTGGCTCCGGCTTAACGACAACAACTTGTCTTGACCATTTCTCTCGAGCACTAATCCCCAGATGTCGGGTCGGGCATCCTGCTTTTCGAGTCTACGGTCGACGCGAAGCTGAGAGAAGGCATTGTGCTCCTCTTGCTTGTCCTTTACTGATTGAGGTATACATCGGAGAAGAAACCCCTCCAGGACAGGGAAGTATCGGATGCAATGCAGATATATTCCAAAACGAAAATTCGCAAAGATGGAAGCGACCCAAGTGTGGTATCCAGATGTTTCAAGCATTCCGAGCGACTCGCCAAAGGTCAGATCACCCATTATGTCGAATGTCGTGAAGTTGTACATGCTGACCATGTCAACACGGTGTGACCTGTCTGCAGCGGACGTGGCGCGCAGAGTATCGACCAGCTTGTTGACGTAGGTCTTGAACAAAGGCTCTTGCTGCTTGAGTGCGCGGTCAGAGAAAGCATTGGAGAAAATCTTCCTGATATTGCCGTGGTCTGCGTCGTTTGCGTTGATGATGTCCACAACATCATGGTTGCCTGGGTTTTGATAGAAGCGAGGATCTTTCGCCAATACTGCCCGCTCACCCTTGCGGTGGCCATAGATATCCTTCCAAGCTCCAGCAGAGTTGAAACTGAGTTCGTTGGGGCTCACGCGAACGACTTCTCCATACTGTCGGTGCAATTCAACCATCCAAGAAACGGCATTCCCTTGAAGAGACTGTCGGATCAGCGGCAGCGCGCTTGCAGCGCAGATTGTTGGCCCGGGGTATTTGCTCAGCGCATGGAAATAGATGTTGTAGATGTAAACAAGAGCTTGGTATATGAGCGGCTATCATGAGAATTATTAGCTGTGTTTCCCTATCTAATGACAACCAGACTTACCGCCACAACCAGAACCAGAAGTATCATGTTAGCAAGGAATTGAGATGAGTACGCTCAGAGGTCCAGAAGTCAGTCTCACAATCGTGAGGAACAGCAGCTCTTATGGATCCAGAGCAATACTTCCAAGACTCGGTCAACCACAGACCAACGAGGCGAGTAATTGAAGATAAGTCGCGTCGAAAGCGATATGAAAGGACTCGATCATCAATAGTGCCCTAAATTGTACTCACGCAACATTGGGTCATTGTGTCATTCAACCTCCAAGTGGACTGCATTGTTCTCTTAGTCAAAAGCTAGAAGCATGGCGAGCTTCGCGAGCTTAACGAGATAAGCGATGTAAACGAGACAAGCGAGCTAAACGACGTAAACGACGTAAACGACGTTTCCGAGATCAACGACCCCAGGTCAACGACTTGTCCGCAGTTCAACCAAGAGCGAGCTTGCCTTAACCCAACAATTTTTCCGAAGCTGTGATCAAGGTCCCAACAATGATCAGAACACTAAGCGGAGCATAATCACACGAAAGTCGAAATGATTGTTGCCACTGCAAGGGTTGTGATGTCTGCCAGAGTCTCGGGCTGGCAGAAAAGATCTCTTGGGGATGTTGACGAACAGCACTACTAATCGTGCTGTCCGCGATTGATTTGTGGATCGTTTATCATCTGGGTAGGCCATGCGAGCGCTTCTTTCCATTCTTCACCAAGCCGTGCGGTGATCTCCCGGAGCAGAATCTGTGGCCAGCGCTGAAACCACCACAGGCTGGGCCTGAGACTTGCGAGCGCGGCGAAGTATGCCATGATCATCAATGCGATAGGACGCCTCGAGTCCAGCAGCTGCCAAAACTCGGGTGCGAGGTCCGAAGGCCAAGCGTTGATCAAGTGCACTGTATAGTGGTTTTGCTGGCGCCACATCAATATTTGCATGGCACGTAGTAACGTGTTCAGCGCGTGGTGGCAAGCGTTATTCCATTCTGCGCGCTGCTCGTGCAAGTCGATTAAATCGTGAAGCATTTTCTCATGACTGAAGACAAGTCCTGACGTAGCAAGCCAATCGAAGTCTTCGTCGCTATTCAAGTTGATGAGCTCGCCCGCCCAAGAGCTCTCGATGTCTTCTTTATAAGTACGCACGACCGTAGTGATGCCCACATTCTGCTGGAGACATTCGGCGATGTGGCTGATGGCGTCGTAACTAGGGCCTTCGGTGTCAAGCCTGATGGCGACTTCGGCGAATGCAAATATCATAGACAAGCCAGCGAAAGCAAAGACCGGAATGCAGAGACTTGCTTTCATACCAGCAAGCGTTGAGTGGACGCATTCAAGCGCCCGATCGCGATGCTTGACAGCTTTGGCAACGAGATGCGTCCTCGAAGGATCGTGGTGGTACAGATGCAGTGCGCTAACAGCCATGATCTGGTTCAGCAGGTCGGCATGCGAGAAGGAAAGAGTGACAATTTCACGGGTCCATAGCTGCTGACGGTGTTCACCCGGGATCTTGACACAACAACAGGTAGTGAAGTGGTGCAAGAGCTCCAGGTCGCAAGTGTCCCAAGGCTGATCCTGCGTCTGCGGGCGAGTAGTAGTAGTAGTAGGACATAATGTTGCAGGCACATCAGCAGGTGCAACACATGACCTTCGCTTCTGTGGATATTCGCACAATAGATCTAAGCGATGGCACGCCGAGCATGCAGGCTGCTTCTCATCGCACTGTTAGAAATCAGATTAGCGAGGTTCTGGGTTGCTGATTTGAGCGACTGTAGAAGCGGGCCTGCGGACCTTGACGCGCCGCCTTTTGCATTCATGGCATCCTTTCCGAGACTTGTAGTGCTTTTTTCTACCACTCTGCACGCTCATGTTGGATTATGAGCGTATGGTTCTGGAGTCCAGTTGGACGCGGCGAGTTTCGACTTAGCTTTCAAGCGCAAGGGCGCATTATTGTACGTTCAGTGCTGCCTGGAGGGAGTCCACCTCTGAAGGATTACAAACAGCTACGACATTTATAGTTGAGCCGCATTTCGTTCACGCCATGATCATCCACGGTCATCCGTTGGCACTCGAACCCAACCATGCCGCCGGCATGCTCACGTCCCTTTTGCCCCTCTGTCTGCACGGTCCCGTAGACTTGGCGTCCGGGTGGCTGGCGCAGGGACACTCGGATGTGGTAGATACCGGGAATCTGACACATCTTGACAAAGTCACATACACAAAAGCTGAGTATCTGCTATCCTACAGAAATAGCAAGATCCACAATACTGCAAGGCGTTGCTCCTCATTTTACGCATGAGCAACCTTCCACCCACCCGGCATCAAGTCTGTGAATACCCTGTCTGGATCGTACTTCTCCCGAATCTGCTGTAGTGCTTCCACATTATTCTTTGGATACCCACCGAAGACATCCTGGCCTTTGTCTGCATCATTCAGATAAATCCATGGCGAAACCAGCTCATCGAGTCCTCCTCGAGCCAGATCCTCGCGGATTTGACGGCCAATGCCGTGAAGGAAGTCCGTGATGATGGGTTCATAGCTCGCGTTGTTGGCGTAGCTTACTGACAGCTCAACAACAATGAGGTTTTCGGGCTCGATGCCCATCGGGTCACCAGCTGGGATGTCCAGACCGCAGACGGTATTGTTTCTGTAGGCAGATGCGGCGAGAGAATTTGCTGACATCGGAAACGGAGACAAGCCAGTAAACCACAGGTCGACATCGGACAGCGCAGACGAGATGGCATCAAAGTACAGGCGATGGATGATCTCCAACGCTGCTACTGCTTGAGCCTTCTGCCCTACACGCAATGTCAGTGGCGTGTAGAACCGTTGCCTTAGACCTTGTGTCGCGGCAAAGGATGGCGCGGTCTCTTCAGACCACTCATGCATGCTTTTCGGGGAGAAAGTGTCTTTATCAACTCGCAGCTTTGGCTCTACGAAGTATGACAGCGACTCTGGTGATCCGGATTCGAATTCCTCAGAGACGTTACCACCCCAGAACCGATATGTCGTGTACGAGACGGAGCCAGATTGCGCTGGCGTGTTGCCTGTATTAACCACTGGGATCACAGATGCTTTCTTGTCCGCCGTCTGCCCATGCAAGGCAAAGTCTACCACGTTCTCGTAGTAACTGGAAGAGTTTGTAGAGTTGGCGTGGGTAGTAATACCCACGGAAACCACCGGCACGTCGTAGGTGTTCAGTTCCAGATCTGTCACCAGAGCAAAGGAGTTACCGCCTCCGCGCAGTGCCCAGAAGAGGTCGGCGTACGAGTCATTTGGTGTCACTTTCGCTACTGAGCCATCGGCAAGTACAACCTGGAAACTTTCATTAGATGCAAAGCCCTCAAGCTCGTCCACTGGAGTACTCACTGTGTAGCTCTTCACATTGTTGCTCGCCCATCCATACTCAGCAGAGAAGAAACTGATCCCACCGCCCGTTACGAAACCGGGGATTCCAACAATACCAAGCCTGCCTCCGACAACAACCTTGCCGTATGGTTCCAGATACTTGGACACATCCTGCCAATGATTGCTTGGTCCAACGTGAACAGACTCTCCGTCATCTTCTAGCTCAAGCTGCTTGAACCCGCTGGAAGAGAGCATAACTCCGGTAGAGTTGATGTTATTGAAGTCTCCGATCGGCATATGTCCACCACCCCTCATGGCAAATGGCGAGCCAAACTCCTTCAAGATCTTGACGGCATCTCCAAGCTCTTCTGCATGAGAGGGTGCGAAAATGCATGCAGGATCCAGAGCTGAAGCTTGAGACCAGTAGTCTGTGTTGTCCTGCACGTAAGTTGTACTGTTGGAAAAGTACGTGGCAGATGCATGTTGACTCTGAAGTGCCCGACAAGCTGCTTGGGCAGGTGAAGTATCGTTGTTCGTAATCGCGACTGATGAGATCGAAGAAGCTGCTTGTGGTATGATCGATCCGCCGAGGAATAAGAAAGCCTTCTTCCTAAACATACTTGTTCACGGTAGGTAGTGACCGCTCTGAGGATATTGCGCAAGGATGGCAGTAAGATGCATGATTTAACACAATGGCCATGTCTCATAGTCTTATATAACACTCTTCGAGCATTGGTGAACAACTAAGGACCCTCATATCGCCCAACTGCGCCCGGACATGTCGATCATCGTATCATGGCGTACCATGCGATAGTTCCCGACGAGAACGACTTGTAATCCGTTTATGTGGAACGATATAAGCTTTCAGAAGGCATGTCCATCCGTCGTTGTTTCAACTAGGGAAATCCGACTAAAGCGATGCGAGCGACTAATACGAGCAAAGCGAGATATACGACAAATCCGACGGGACCGAGTCATTGTAGACCTCACATATATGGCCTTGTTCACCACTCCTTCTCTCTCCAACCCGTGCGATTTCGACGCTGCCTGTTCCGAGTGGCATTGCGACAGCTCGGAATCGTCGTAACAGTAGCTATGCTTAAAATTGAGGTGCAAGACCCTCTGGTGAGTTGTGTTTCAAAGCATGGTGATAGTCGTGGCTTGTCGTATTTGGGTTCAAACGACGAACGCGCAATGGAGTCTCTCAACATTATTGGCAATGAGACGCAAATGGCGAGTATTGAGGCTCACATTTCTGTGAATATGATGGAGAATAGCGAGGGCTTGCTAAAGTCTCACTGTGCCACATCAGCCTGCATTGACCTTATTTCGTTCAGCGATAATGGGTGCCTAAGAAGAAGACCTTCTCAAGACAAGATATATCTTCTCAATCATGTCCGCCTGTTGGCATTCCAGAACAACGACACATCATCGAGCCCGAGAGACTCATTACTGTCTCTCCATCGACACATCTTTTACAAAGCACATCGTCCAGAAAATCCTTAAGACGATCCATCACCCAAAACCAAGCATTCGTCAAACTACCAACGACATGTTCCCTACTCGTATATTCTCTCCAAAATGCAAGACTCCTCTTCATGTGGTGTACATCACACTGGTCATTGCGTCCATGGGTCTCTCGGTCCCCCGGCTCTTCATGAAGAACCAGCCAAGAACTCGGGCAAACACAATCGCACTTGGAATGGTACGTTCGACGTGCGAATCATGGCAGCACTCAGAACGTCACTAACGATGTTTCTCTCTAAGGGTGCGAAGTCGTTGATAATAATCGCATACGAGCTCTCGACCGAGCACGTTCGAAGCTTGCAAAAATGGCGAAGCTACAAAGCCTACTTCATCCTAAACGCACTCGAGGTCGTTTTCTGGGGAGCGGTCACTTTCCTGGTGATGCAATCGAACCTTTCGGTCTGCAAAGGAGTAAGTTGCAAGCTGAGCTGGGCGGTCGTGGCTATCTCGATTGTAATCAGGTACGTCTGGGCAACTGCCACTTTTGCATCTGGATGTTACTGACCTTAGGATCTAGTACACTGGCATCCCACCTAACGATCGTATGCTTCTTGGACTACCGAGAGCGTCGCAATGGCCAACGGAATGAGCTCGGGTCTGATCGCTCCGACGACCGGTGCGAGCTGGCTTCTGTGCATGTTAATGACTCCGGTTCCGAGATCAAAGCTGGACGTCGTTAAGCTGGGTGGATCGACGAGAGTCTGGGGCCAAATGGCGCGTGTGAAGCAATCTTAGTCAGGTGCAACTACCGCTCGCAGATCTTGGGAAGGGTTACGAGGCCGTGGTTAGTATTGGGGCGAAATTGGGGATATAGAATACGTAGAAATGAAAAGATGAGGCATCGCACCGCCTTATCGTCGTGTTAGCACAAGTACAGTCCGTCCCTGTGAGAGGGCGCTTAATGAAGAAGCTTGTGTAAAATGTCAGATTCGGGATAGAAATCAGATCCCAGCATGATCACACTTTCTCTGAAGTTGAACAGAACTCAGCATCCTATGAAAATGACCGGGTCGATTGGAAAGATGCAACCAACACCATGGGGCTTAAAGTGATCAATGAGCACCCTGCCTGAATCCGTTATTGAGAATCGTATTCTCAACACGCTTGCATTCAGCTTCCTTGTCTACCAAAGGTCGCCTTCACGAGATGAAGGTCTCTTCCCAAGGGGCTGTATCCGTCACTGACTCTCCTCTCATGACGCCGTGTACGTATGCCTCTCCAACAATCCGGTAATTCAGGCTCGCATGCCGATGCCTATGGGTCGATGTCTCTCTTACTTGCACGCAAGGTACATCATCGCCATTCCGCCGTAAGACAAACGGCACTCTCGACCCTCGCAAAATCATCACCTCATCACCGACTTTCGTAATCCATGGGCCCATGCCCCAGTGTCCATCCTTCGTGACAAAGAAAGATCGACCCTTGCAAGCCAGTGAGAGATCGTAGAAGTATCGGTCTGCAGAGCCTTTGTTGAAAATCGCGTTGTCATCAGGTGCTGAACTTGTCCTTTCGACCCTGGCGATATCATGGAAGACGGCCCAAAAAGCCTCTCGATCTGCCCGGTGCAGACACATTCTGTCTTCCGCTGGTAAGTAATTCCGGAGCCCCGAAGTCAGAGTCAAAGACAACGCGTCCTCGCGCTGCGCCGAAGTGTACCTGCAAGGCGTGTCGAGATGCATCGAAGTGGCAAAAGGTCGGACACTTTTTAGAATCGAGAGTAAGGCAGGCCAATTGGTCAATGCAGGCGCAGCCTTCTCGATTGCCCAACTTGCGCAGTCTTCGACGGCCCAAGTGGCGATGTCTTTGGGAAATTGGCAAGTCATGACAACCCGCGAGAGATGGATGCTCTGCAGCTTGAGCAAAGCTCCAGCGAGTGCGAACATGGGCGAGTTTGAGAGTGAAGCGTTGTAATAAAACGGTTGGTAATAGCCGAAAGAGTTTTGCACGGCGTTTTTGTCCCATCGGACCACCCAAGATGGATTAGTCGTATCTTCGATCGTGATTTCATCATGCTCGATGGCGGCCAGAACTGACATACCAGCTTTTGAAAGCAACCACTCTGTCACCCCTCGGAAAACGTCCGCCACGGGCAGTTTGTAATCGACGGTCACTACTGGTCCGTTTCCATCTTCCCTTTGCAACAATGGGTGTCCAATGAAGGCATACACATGGTCCCAGGGCTCTTTGCAGCGTAGACATTTCGCCTGATTGAGGAAATCAAGGGCCATGTAAGGATAGTCCTGCTGGTCCTGGAAGCCACTATTCCACTGCTCCCAATCGCTATGAATCGTTTCTACTGGTATGCCGAAGTCCGACTGTAGAGTTTCCGCGCAGGCTACGATCCACCGATTGAGTCTCATCAGTGCGCGGTAGCTGATAGACACCTGTCCGAGTAGCACAATGGGATTCGATGCCATACCGCATTCTTGGAGCGTCCACGCGCGGGTCCACCACACATTCTTCATGAGGATGGACAGAGACCTCCACCGGGGATCTGAGAATGTCGCATCTTCGTTGGTCAGTACGGGCATGGAAGCAAGATGTGAGTGTCTGCTTCTACGCTCCGCGTGTGAGTCCAGAAGAGAAATGATGTCAGTGCCAACGGCATCTGGATCGGACCCCATGTATATAAGCACGTCGCGAGCACTCGCGTAAACCTTGCGCATGAAGGCGACGTGATGAGACTTCTCATCTTTATCCTCTTGATTGATGCAGATGGCATCAGCCCAGACTAGCCGTGCCCGGTGGGGCAGCCTTATAGTACGCAAGACAGCCGCGAGGGACTTCGTGACGGAGAGAAGGCGGTTGTTGCAGAAAATCTCAGCTCGTTGTGACTCGTCACCCCATACGTAGGATACCGCATCGTAAGGTGGGCAGTATCCAAGCTCGCATATCGACAGTTGAATGTCAATTCGTTGAGCCCCCGACCCCGGTGCGATCTCGAGGAGGCGGATGGCTTCGCCGTTGATGAGCTTGACGTACAAAGGATGGCTTTTGTCGAAGCGTAATTGGTCCATATGGGTCCTAATCGAAATCTGTTCTGCCATGGCCGAGCGCGCTGTGGTGACTGTGTGGCAAGGTATCTGATCGATAAGCTAATCGATCGTAGTTGTGATCTAGAACTCTCCTTGCCGGAAGCTAGATCTTGTAGCTCTTTTTGTACGGCATGGCTTCGTGACCGGTCGCTTACGAAGACCATAACGAAACAACAATGCATACGCAGTCGTGGGCTCATTATCACGCCACAAAGCCATAATCCTGCGACACATGTCAGCATCAGGAGACAACATGTCAGCTCATGCGAGGCCTGCAAGGCTGAGATTTGAGACATCTGATAACGACCGAAGCTCGTGAGTCGTGTTGCAGAGTCAGTGTAAATACTCCCGTGAGTGCTGAAACAGCGGTTTGGGGGGCGCTGTAGTGCGAACCACGACTTCATGATATCTAGCAAATCAGCTATTGTAAATCTCCCTTTGATTCCAAACAGATACATCATGCAATGTGAAGAATATGCTTGTACATACGACCATAGGTCAGTGAGAACTGGGCATCCCGTCCGAAATCCCTCATTCTCACCGTTGTCCGAACATGCAGGATCACTCACAAAAGTCAATCAAGAGGATCAAGAGCAAAGGTCAAGCAGTGTCTTGAGAGTGGAAATAGGTAAGGCGGTGTTGATCCTTCTAGACAGTCTATATCTTTGGTCATAATAGTTCGGTAGCGCCTAGCCTAATGTCCCTTGGGGTGAGTGTTGTTTTCTTCTGGCTGCATGTCATCGGCATCACTTTCGTGTTGCTGGATAGCTTCCTCAGTTTTCCTGGACAATCCAGAATCTCTAATGATTGTTGTAAGACCCAAGCTGATGGCTATTAGCACGAAGCTCCATATGAATACTACTCTGCTTGCAGAGGCATATGCTTGGGATATCTGCTCGCGCTGCTGAGGTTTGAAAAAACTAAGATCTGGAGCCGCGAAACTATCGGCTGCGAGGTACTGTAAATCCTCCGGCAATGAGCGTCTGAGTGTGTTAGAGAGTAAGGCACCAGATACAGCTAGCGAGACAGCAGCTCCCAGACTTCGCAAAGTATTGCGGTTGGACGTGACAACGGCTCGTTGCTCTTTTGGACAATGGGCTTGTAGCGCAACAAGAGTTGGCTGGAAGATGCTGCCGGTGCCACATCCAGTCAAGATCAGGAAGAATGTCACCAGGCCGAGATTGGTGTTCTCATCGCACATTATCATCAGACCAGATCCCACTGACCATATACCAAAGCCCCACCAGACGACCTCGATGTAGCGGTTGAACTTGCTCATGTAAAGGCCAGCCACGACTG
>MSJI02000023.1:0-18413 GCA_001931905.2 Cladosporium sp. IMV 00045
CTTGGGGATGAGGGTATATCTAGAGGAGTTGAGAGGAACAGAGAAAAGCCGAAAAGCCGAAAGGGGGGAGAAGCTCTTCGCTCGCAAATACAGGAAGAAAAGAAAAGAAAAAGGCCCAGCCGCAAACGCCTCGCCTCGCCTCGTCGCGGTCTGCCTGTGTGATTAGAAAAATTCCGTGGGTATTGTCATCTCTCGCCAGGCCCCTTCTCAACGCTTTTGCTTCGTCATCACCTGTCTTGGTCTGCCCTTTCCCTCTGAGAGGTTGTGAGGACAGACTGGCCTTACTTACCTGCCAGCTTTGCATCTCGCGGGGAATGGTTTTGTTGATGGTTCTTGATGCTTTTTTTGCTGTTTCGAATTTTTCGATCTCTGGGTGGCTCCGCCTTCGAGTTTGGTATCGTATGCCCAGATGTGGTGGCCTCCCTCGTCGCGAGCGTGCTCTTCTGATATCGTTTCGGGCGCTCATCGAAAGGGGTGTCGAGTCTGCATGCCTGTGCTTTTTGATAGTCCGCTACGATCGATGGTTTCGACCTACACGTCGAATGTTAGACGCGGCGAGTCATAAGCAGCTTCGTGTGCGCAAAAAGCAGAACAATGTGACAAACACGTTACGACCGTCCAAGGGTCGTTCAAGGTGCTTCGCCGTTTGCTGTGCCGTTTGAGGTAGCGGCCTCCGGCTGGCGGCGTTTTGCAGGGTCGTTGTTTTCCTGGAGTGAAATGTAAGCAACTAGCCGGTTTGAAAAGTACTGATGGGAAGGTGGAGTCAGTTCGTATATCTCTCTCAAGATTACATACGTCGAGTCCTGCGCCGGAGACCGTGCGCTTGTTATTCGCCAGTGATGCAGAGGCAGGTTGAGGTGTGCTTTTGGCCGCCTTCGTCTTCTTAGCTCGAGTCGGTCGCACTTCGCCTTCTGCGAAAAGGTCTGCGGGTAGGTCATAACTGGAGGTAGGGTTAGTGTGAGCGCATTTAGACCTCGGCGTTGTTTGTACGTACTTGCGGACGTGCGTCACGCGGATGGAGTTGGTCTCTGCATTGTAAAGGTCGGCACTCATGACGATGTTCTTGTAGTCATGGATGGCGTAGGAGATGTCAAGCGACTTTTGGTTCGGCTTCAGATCAATGCCGACGTAGTAAGTCGTTGTGTAGATCTTCTGTTTGCCATCACCTGTGGCTTCGTGGCTTTCGCCATTGGCAACAGGGACAGGCATGCCTTCTGCGTCCGTCTGAGCAGCAGCCTGGGTCTGGATATCGCCAGCCGTTTCGGTGGTTTCTGATTCCTTGATTTGGTAGTCGAGGCCGCCTTGGAGAACCGTGTCTGTCTGAGCTCCTGGCAAGCACTCGTGAACGCGGTCAAAGCCTTTATTGAAAGGGTGCGCCAACTCGACACTACCTTGCAGCTCTTCAATTTTCGTGATGAGCCTACGAAGGCGCGCCTGACAAAGACCGGACCACGCTTGTTGCGCTTCTTTTGAATGACTAGCCGACACCACCATGAGGTAGTGTTTGTAGTCTTTCGTAAAGAATGTGTGCTTCTGGAATAGATCCTTCCACTGCTTCGTGCCAGGACCAGTAACCTCATTGGTGATGTCAAGTCCCCGCTTCAGCTCTTTCAGCAGCACCTTAAAAGTTGAAGGGCCGATATTGTGGGTGGAGTTCATGGATGGGTACGCGGGTGTGATGATCGGCATGAGGTGCTTGCGGTCGTGGAAACTTGTCGCCGGATCCCACTCACGAAGCTGCAGAGGCGCATCCTCTCTGTTCTGAAGTCTGACGGGATCGGGCCACCTCCAGTTGGACATGAGCCAGAAGAATCGAGAAACAATGCGCGGAGCCGCAGCCTTCGGATACAGCTGGCAGACCTTTGCAACCATCATCGCATAAGCCACACCTCCAGGGAATCCAACAATGTTGCCATAGATTGCTCGTCGCTGAGCCCAAAGTTTGACAGCGCGAAGCGCAAGGCGGAAAGGCTTCGTCTGAGGGACGACTGCGAGAATGCGATCGGTTACACGGGTGCCATTGACGCATCGAAGGTCGATCTCGTTGAGTCCACGAAGCAAGTTGTTGTCGGACAATTGCAGACCGCTCGGTACAGATGCGATTTGAAGATTCGAAAAAATGAGGTCGATGCTGATACCGAAGAGCTCAATTTTGATGATGGGTACGCTGGCGTCGGGGACTGCAGTCAACTCGGTGATGTCATTCGCAGCGATGTTGCTCTTGAGGAGGTCCGGGAAGTATTTGAAGAAGTCTTCGCGGGTCACATGTTTAGGCGCGACCACCAGGGTATCGATATCCGAGCCAGGTCCGTACACACCCAAGCTGTAGCTGCCATATGTGAACACCTTGCCGCCAGCAGAATCAAGGATAGCTGGCGGCAGTTTCTTCGCTCTTCCGACGACCTGAACAAGCTCTTTCGTGAGTTTCTGAAGCTGTCGAAGCACGTTCTCCCTACATATCGTTAGTGCCATTCTGCGCGATTGCGACTGGCGCAGCGGCCTACCTTTGTTTGCCCTCCTCTGGTGATTCGAAGTTCTTTTGCGATTTAAGCTCAGTCATCAATCGGTCGCTGAGCTCAATGTCCTGCTGTGTGGGAGGGTCCATCGACAGCGGTTTGAACGGTCCAGGCTGCTCAGCGTCCGCCATTTTGTCCGCCTAGCTCTTGATTTCCAGATCCTGTCCGGTATCTTATCCTAGCGAGTCCGTGGGGGTTCGACGTTGTTGTGATTAGAAGAGAATGGTGTGCGCCGCGACATCTAAGTGTGCGCCATCGGCGGCGCAAGTGGTGAGAGTGGACGGTGATGGTTTGGAGGTTGGAAGGGCTGGAAGCTGAAGACGAACGGTCGGCGGCTGATCATCCACCACCACACGTCTGCCGCCTGTCAACGGGCCGGCGTTGCGAACCGAGTGAACGTTAAAGTCATTTCTCCTATGCAACACCTCACAGAACACGCACATGTGATAGTCGTCAAACGGTGGAAAAGGACACGTCATATCATTATAGCACATGCTGAACACATTCGACATCGTGTCATACTCTCGCCTGTCGTCGGCGATGCTTGCCGCATGATTACGATTAAGAAGAGTTCAGGAGCAAATACACTCGTTGCCGACATTCTCATTCATGATCGAGCAACAATCTCGTACTCAAGGTATATGATGCACTGCAGCAAATCACAAGCCCAAAAACTCCACAAAAATCACATGCCATCATAATAAAGGGGTATCTCAAAAGTCCATGACAATTCCAGCAGCGACCTTCTCAAGGTCAGTCTTGTCCAACCACCTCTCATCGCTTTGACTCGCAGCTCCAATGTCGACCTCCTCTTTCTTCGCCAGCGACGCACGTGCAATCGTCTCTCGAATGTAAATCTCGACATACTTCTCCAATACCGCAAATGCGTGCTTGTCAATCTTGGTATCTTTCGACGCAAAATGCTCGTGCATGAG
Organism: Cladosporium sp. IMV 00045; assembly: GCA_001931905.2. Classification (NCBI taxonomy): domain Eukaryota; kingdom Fungi; phylum Ascomycota; class Dothideomycetes; order Cladosporiales; family Cladosporiaceae; genus Cladosporium; species Cladosporium sp. IMV 00045. The sequence goes on from MSJI02000023.1 coordinate 3,452, forward strand.
GCGAAGGAGCAGAGGACGTGGAATTGAAGGTATCTCGGATGATTGCGATGGGACGGGCAGCTCTACTTCTTCATGTGCTGGAACTGAAGCATCATTGTTATCGTCATCTGAAACCGACAGAGGTGACTGTGCTCTTGCTTTGGGTGGGCGGCCTGGTTTGCGCTTCGCAGGTTGTGTTGCTCGTCCAGGCTGAGTCGGTCTGCTAGGCCTCGCAGTGAGTGGATCATCTGCTAGATCGTCTTCAGAGCCATCCGATCCATCCTTATTTGGAGGTTCTTTTGGTCTGCTGCTCTCATCCCCGATGATATCGTCCTCTTCATCGTCGCTCTCGGTCGGGACACTCTTCCGCTTCGCGCCAGCAGTGTTCGCACGCCCGAACATGCCAGTGCTTGCTGGGGTAAAAGCTGAGGCTATCCTCTTTGTGGTAGTTGCATTGCTCCTGCCAGTGGATGTAGTGTTGGCACTCGTCGTTCTGCTCAATGGACGCGCCGTGCTATCGGTTGACGCGACGCGAGGCACTTGGCTCGGCCGCTGAGGTTTGAATGGTGGTGGTTTGCGTTTTGAGGCAGGATATGTGACTGTTTCTTTGGGCTCTTTTCGGGGAGGCATGATTCTGGTGTGACTGTCGCTGATTCTAGCGAAAGAATGGCTGCCACGACGATCTATCACGTAGAAATGAGGATGACGAGGTGAAATGGCCGAGTGATAAGGCGCTAGGTCTAAAGATTCGCCCCGCACGTCGACCTCGCGTTGACATGTGAAGAGCTTCTAATCTAATCTGATCGCATCTCCTCCCTCGCGAGATCGCATCACCCAAGGGCGTACGTTTCCCTTGGCCCATACCTTGCGACTACTCACCACCACCGCGCTGTCTAGGGAAGATCGTGAGCAGCAGCGCGATGAGACTGAAACCGCACAAGTGAGCTGGAGAATGTACCATCTGGCCAAATCGCTGTATTTGCACGCCACAAGCAAAGAGGGTAAGCTGGGACATTGCTCGCTATCCAAAACAGCTGAACACAAGTTGCTCACAGTGTTGCTTTCTTAGAGTACTCCATCCTGCTCCTCGGGCTCGACAATGCCGGCAAAACCACTCTCCTCGAGCAAATCAAGAGCTCGTACAATCCAGATCACAATCCGCGACTGAACACCGTCCCGACAGTCGGGCAGAACGTCAGCCTGGTGGACCTTGGCGCATGCTACCTCAAGATCTGGGATGTTGGCGGACAGCATACTCTCCGCGGGCTCTGGCAGAACTACTACAGCAGCTGCCATGCGATAGTCTTCGTGATCGACAGCACAGACGTGGGAGATGCGGACGTTGAGAAGATCAATGAAGGGATCACGCCTGGAGGTGGGGAAGTGGATGTGGGAAGACTGGAGGAGTGCAAACTGGTACTTGAGTCTATTTTAGAAGACCAGCAGGCCGAAGGTGTGCCTTTGCTTGTTCTGGCAAACAAGCAGGATGCGGAGGACTGTGTGGAAGTTGTGAGGATCAAGGAGGGCTTGGTGCGCAGGGTAGTTGAGGGAGAGAAAGGTGTCAGTGTGAGGGATAGTAGGGTCTTGCCATTGAGCGCTCTGACCGGTACGGGTGTGAAGGAGGCCGTTGACTGGGTTTGCAGTCGCGTGCAGTGGAATAAGGAAGCTCGACCACCTGTCATGAGATGATATCATCAAATGCAAAGATGTTGCTTGGTTGTTCTACTATCACCCTTCTGAGAAAGGCAGCTCGGTTTGAATTGCAACGCTTTTATCACATGAAAGCAATTTTGGCGAGGTGCATTGAATAGTTCGGCACGAGGACTCATGCTTGACGATCAAATTAAGTCTTGTTGCGAATATCAATCTTGTTCAAAAAAAAAAAAAAATAACACTATGTATACCACCAAAATACTGCTGGATATTCGGTTACGAGCTGCTTCAAGTAGGCAATCTATCGTACGCCAAGCATACACTTCGACGATGCCCGACGCTTTTGCAGCGCAGGGTCACTGTGGCGAAACAACCAACCATCATTGAGAGACACCCTCTATCTTTCACTGAACACGTCGGTTCGAATATAAGTCGCCCTTGGACGTTGTCAATATTTCACGCCACCCTCGCGGACACGGAAGCCGAAAGAGGCTTGAAAAGCTTCCGGAAACACCCCATCCACAACTCCCAGGCGCGCTTTAACCGGCTTTCGACTGCCGGCATTCCGAGCTGCATATCTTTCTTATCGACAGCGCAATATCAATTGGAAGCCTGCTTTTTTGCGCCTCGTCTTTGGCATCCTAAACATAGGCGAAGAGCCTGTCATTTCGTTTGTCTGCGCTGCAGCAAGGCCCCCTGGACAAACGGCACCACTCACACGGCTGTTGGAGTAGCGGTGTGCTCTTGCCTTGCGTCAGTGGAAGCAGGGAATTGTTGTCATCTGTTGATTTATCGATGGTCAGCGGCGATATGGCTGTCATGGAGGTAAGGCTCTCCGTTCTATTTCTCTCTCTGGAACAGCACGCCCTGCGCCTTTTCTTCCTCTTGGGATTCAGCTCGACTCGCTCAACGACATTCGGTTACCTATCGGCACGGAACAAACACTGGTGCAGTGGCGCTGCTGATAGCCGCACCAACGTGATGTGACCCGTCACTTTCACGAGAGTGACGGCGGTGCCACGTCTGTCGACATTTGTGTAAGTCTATCAAGCAGCCATCCCGTGTGCCACGTTTGTCGAATGGATGGCAAAAGTCCCGACAAGATTCATCTTCCTTGAGGCAGTTGCGTTTGCATCAATACGGCGAAGAGCGAACGATCCGTCAGTTCTCGAACCTTTCTCTGACAAGAACCACCAGATTCAAATTTCGCCATGCATACTCTGTTCGGTTCCAATATCCTTAGCCCACCGCTGATTCCTGAATCTCAACCAAATCCCTTCGATACGCTGTTCAGCGCTACTGTGTCAACAAACTCGACTGCTTCCGCCACTTCTCTATCAGCTCGGAGCTTCTCACCGACCGAGTACAACTTGTTGACACATCGCTTGCAGGAAGAGCAGCGAAATCTCGAAGAATCCCGATATGCTGAGCCTACGCCTGTGAGACGAAAGGGGCACCCAAAGCTGCTACTCATGGGTCAGAGAAGGTAAGATTCACTTGTTGATCTTTGGAGTTGAAGCATGGCCGACTAATAGGAGCCCAGAAGCGGTAAATCCTCCATCCAGAATGTCATACTACAGAAAATGCCACCGACGGAGACGCTTTATCTCGAATCAACGAACAGCGTTAAAACAGTGTCGATGCAGTACGTCCAGTGATATCCTTCTATGCAGCTTCTTCTGACCCAGTCCAGATCCTTTGCGCAGTTCGAAATGACCGAAGTCCCTTCACAACTCTCCATCGAATCTCCCGAAATCGCCTACTCAGACGCCAACTTCCGCGAGCTCGGAACCGTAATCTGGGTCATCGATGTTCAAGATGACTACCTCAGCTCAATAGATTCTCTCGTGCACACCGCTGGATTCCTCGCCGAGAACTACCCCAGAGTGCATTTCGAAGTCTTCATTCACAAAACCGACGGCTTGAGCGAAGAGTACCGCTACGACGCTTTCCGCGAAGTGCGACAGAGAGTGCAAGACGAGCTGTCCGATGTAGGTTTCGGCCACCGGGAGGTCGCATTCCACCAGACGAGCATCTTCGACCACTCGATCTACGAGGCTGTCAGCAAGGTCGTGCAAAGGCTACTGCCGCAGCTGCCGGCGCTTGAAGCTCTGCTCAACCGGCTGTGCTCCACGTGTGGCATGCAGAAAGCCTATCTGTTCGACACGGCTAGCAAGATATACGTGGCAACCGATGCCAGTCCGACGTTTTTGAAGGATTACGAAGTCTGCTCGGATTATGTGGATGTGATCGTAGACATCAAGGCACTGTATGGCTGGCAGGACCAACCCAAGACAGGTGCAAACGCACGTCAAAAGGCGAACGATGGCTCAGATGCTGATGACGATGGCATTGGAGAGAGCATCGTCACGTTTGAGAGGAATGGAGATACGTATATTTACGCACGAGAGATCACAGAGTAAGTTTTGCTAATGCATACGTCTGATCTGAGTTGACATACTGACTGAAATTCCAGGTATTTGTCTCTGATCTGCCTCATGGGTAAGGGAAGCGGCGTCGACAAGAGGGTGTTGATAGACTACAACGTGAGCCTGCTCCAAGACGCCGTGGTGGAAGTGTTCAAAGTGTGAGCGTCGGCGAATAGAAAGTGAGGTGTTTTGACTTATTATCAGCACTTTAGCGGTCAAACATTACATGTTTACATACACATACATACACCTCCCGTGTCAGCATTGTAATTTCAAGTGCGCGAAATCATTTCCGACCGAGCCGTCTCATGCTTGTGATTTTATTGAAAAGGACACGGAATCCTTGATGCCGACTTCATCACGGTCCCACCTCCCCGCAATGATAATTAAACCGTGATTTCAAGTAGAGATCACGCGAGAAGGTAAGCCAAAATGGTGCCGCTGAACTCCCGTTTCTCTCCCTGAAGATATTGTTCTTTATACTTGTTCTCTGTCGCCCTTTGAAATTGTCAGGAGATTCTCACTCTTGAGCCTTCGCTCGAACCGCCATCCTCTCCAGCTGAGCTCCGGAAAGGGGAACAAGCTGCGTTTACCAAAACAACACAGCCTTTGCTTTTTAAGCTCTCAGTCTGCGCCTCGGAAAGGTGTACCAAAGGAAAATGTCTTCCAACAATGACTTGAGAAACCGAGGAGGTGCTAGCAAAGACGAGCCGACCGCATCCGGACAGCAAACGAAAAGCAAAAGCAAGGAGAGCAGCTCTGGCAATGCCATAACCGTGGTTGATGTGTTGCGGATACTGGGCGGGCTGTTCCTGCTCAACTGCTTACTGAGCTACTTCGTCACGAATGACTCTGTACTTTGGGGCTGGAGGCCATGGTTCATTCGCCCCGGCCAGGTCATGAGCTATTTTGTAAGCCTTCAATACCTGCCATACACACAACCCACCGATACTGACAACCACATCCACAGCAAGGACCCCTCTCCCTAACCGACGCCGAGCTCCTCGCCTACGACGGCAGCGACCCCGACAAACCGATCTATCTGGCGCTCAACGGCACGATCTACGACGTCACGGCCGGCCGCCGCATCTACGGCCCTGGCGGCAGCTACAACGTGTTCGCGGGCAAAGACGCCGCGCGGGGTTTCATCACGGGCTGCTTTGCGGAGGACTCTACGCCCGACCTGCGCGGCGCGGAGTGGACGTACGTGTCCGTGGACGTGCCGGACTTCGACGAGACGAACGTCACGGCGGAGCAGAAGAAGCTCAGGGAGCAGGAGCTGCGCAAGGCGAGGAAGAAGGTCAAGGACACTATTGAGGGCTGGGCGAAGATGTTCAGAGGTGCGGGCGGGAAGGACTATTTTGAGGTGGGCACTGTGAAGAGGGAGCCGGATTGGTTGGAGAAGACGCCCAAGAGGGGATTGTGTGCGCAGGCGCAGAAGAGTAGGCCGAAGCCTAAGGCTGCTGGTAAGGACGCTGGCGCTGCGTACAGGGCGCACTAGTGAGAAGTTGTATAGTTGTGCAAGCTTGCATTCCGTGCTCCATCGATTCTATTTCCCCTTGGTCCAACCCTTTGTCTCTTGACGCCTGGCCCAGCAAAATCTCGATGTGTGATTATGAAACGTCATTCCTGGCGCGTGCTGATTATTCCCAGGCGGTGGCTTGTAACTTCAAATTCTGCACGTAGTGGTTCATCGTGAGACTCGTTGAGAAGGTAGGACGAAGGTTCAGCGGTAAAAAAAAATCTGTGGCAAGCATTTGATGTCAAGCTACCTGCTCCAAACCGCTAGGTGTCCTCCATACGCCGTGATATCATGCAGTGCCATTAACCCCAAACAACATCTACTCCTGAGCGACAGCGCGGGCTGAAAGTGCAAGTTAGTAATCCGATTGTCGAGTAGCCATTCCGGATGGTCCAAACATACTGTAGATGTTGCAGGTGTTGTGACCGACAACCTTCTTGATGGTGCCCTGGGCTTCGAGATCGTTCAGGGCCTTGCGGGCGAGAGAGCCGTTGATCTTCAGGCGGTCGACGAGGACGGCGACGGTGATCAGGCGGTAGGACTGGACATCCTTGTTGAGACGCTCCTGGAGGGTCTTGTCGAGGACGACGGCGTGGACGGCCTTGTCCTTGACTATTCGCGGAATCTACGTCAGCAATGCGCTCTGCTCGAGTGTGGCGTTCGTGCGATGCGATCGCTTGGTGTATGAATGTGTGCGTATTCCGGCGGATTTTTCAAGGTCGTCGCCGGCGTGCGCGGATGGAGGGGGATGGTGGTGGAAATCGCGTACCCTTGCCCTTGGACCACTTCTTCTTTTGCTTTCCGGCGGGAGGCTATTGCATTGTTAGTACATATGGCATCGCATTGCATCCAAGTGCGGCGGGTACATACCATGATTGTTGTCTGTCCGTGAAGAGGTGTTCGAGACGCTGACCTGACGGATAGAAGAGGTTGTGGGAAGTCTGTGTGGGCTTTCTGGTGCCAAGAAGGTCAAATTTGGTCCGTGCAGCCGGCGTCGTCTTTCCACAGGCGTCGCAGAACGTCGCTACGGCCCAGTCTCCCAGTGGCAGACTTTGGCTTTCGGATCCACTACCTCACTCTCTCACTGGTACTGGGTACATGTACATACTCAGCAGCAGACACTTCATCTGCGCTGTGTCCATGATTGAGATCATTGTCTATTCGCGCAGTCATTGGCAGCACTTCTTTATACGTCGGGCGAAAGCTATGGTCGGCTCATATGAAAGCGTAGAGTAACATGAATCAACGTTCCAACGCATTTCTTGTCAAGCTAAGCATATTCGTCTTCAGCGAGGGGTAGCCATGCCATTCTTCATCTAATGGCTGATAAATATCGGACTCACGGTGTCGTTTGCTGTCTGTCTCGTACCACGGTGTACGCACATGCTTGCGGTGCTGCATTTTGCTGAACGTCTGAAGAAACATGTGGTATTGCCTCACTGCAGTTCACTCCGATTCTTCACAAGATTCAACGATCGCGCGCGTAAGACACCAGCTCTCCAACTGAGACTATGGTAGAGTGTCGAAAGAGAACGGCATGGTACGATCGTCACCACTTGGTTTGCCAGCAGCATCCTTGAGTGAGCCTGATCGCGAATCCTGCTGGGGTGCTGGATTGTCCGTGTATGTTGACAAACCGCCCTCTCCACTGAAGGCGGCCGAGGGCTTTGCAACACTGAGTTGTCCGTTCGTGGCAGACAGCGCCGGCGATGATGGTGGGATCAGAGACTGGGAACCCCAGAAGTCCATGGGAGGTGGCATAATATGTACGAATTCAGAGTCTGCAGCCGGTGGTGAAGAGGTCGGTAACGAAGTTGGCGGCGGTTGAGGAGTCTGGCTGTCTTGCGTGGACGCTGCTGTGTGCTCGACGAGGTAGGGCGTACTGGCGGACCCAGTGGGTTGATTTGCGTGATCGTTCCCTTCATTGAGTTGGGATTAGCAGTAGTTTGACTACCCAGGTGATCCGTTGCGTCTACACGGGAGGCAGGATTGGGGTGAGTGACGGAGGTCATTGTCGCAGGTAGAGGGTGGCGTGCGAGGTCTAGACTTGTGATCAGTGACAGATACCGAAACGCTTTCTAGACACGAGGTGCAGCCACCGACCTTCATCGACATGCGCAGGTATGCCGGTCTCCCTCCAATAATGCCAGATACCGTACGCAGCCCATTCTTCATCGGGGGGCTTGTGTCCGAACATAAATTTATGTTTCTTTGTGTACCAGTTCTTGCGTGCGTGGGGGGGCCATGTTTTCGGTGGATGCCATAGTCTGCCACTTTTGATGTAGTCGGCGATGCGGTGTAGTAGAACATACTCTTCGGTCTTTGGCTGCCATGGTGTCAATGGTGGTGGCATCGTCCACACGCGAGAATGAGGTCGTTGATGGTCAGGTCGAAGGCGAGCTCGATGTGGAGATGATGGACTTGAAACGAAAACAAGGTGCAAGAATGAAGGTGCTGATGGCGAGGTTGGATGAAATGTTGGGGCAAAGTCAGCGTTCTGGGATAGAGATGGAAGCTACGTACAGCGCCCCTTCCACAAGTCCAACTTCGTCGTACGTAGGCGTACGTGGGACGGACAAGAAAGGTTGGTCTCGTGTCAGAGGTGTTTCGGGAATAACATCTCATAGACCTTCGAGTACATCGTCATCTTCTAATTGCTCCATATATTATCTGAGCCCACTTGTATCACCTTTTCCATTTATAGGTTTGATCATATCGAAAGCAATTGATTCACCAGCCTAGAGAACCAATTTGATGGGATGAAGAAGCACGCCAAGTTCATGGAATTTTGTGGCTCCTATTACCCATCGTTACACTCGGATGGAAATCTCGTGTGGTCTCTGGTAATCCTCCACTCCAGCATGTATGACCCAGGTATGTTGCTCAAGCGCGCTCCCAATGCTTGCTGGCGCACATCTGTAGACTTCCAGGAGGGTGTTGTACTTTCTGATAGATCTTGTCTTCCATGTCACTTGACATGTATGAGAGAGTTTCTGGTTGCTGACAACGTAGCCGGTGGCCTTCCCGGGTTGGACTTCAATCATCCTCGGGGGCCATGCTCATTCGCATTGCCTCATTCACCGCAGCGTCCTCACTCAGCTCGCCATTGAACTCTGTCACAGCCGAGGCATCGAATGCGGACAACTGGTCTTGTATGTCCTGCCGAAGTCCCACGTCAGACTCATGTTCGACAGTATCTGAATAGCCACCATCCGGAGACGGATAACGACGAATATCGAGATCGCCTTCTTCGATTTGGACCTCGCTATCTTGCTGCTGGCTTGACCCGGAGCTCTGAAGTGCATCGGAGAGTGCTCGTCCTCTTCCATGCCTACCCCATTCAGCATTGTCTGTGTGTGTCCGGACGTTTCGGGTCGAACTGGAGCTGGACTCGTTGCTCCTCTTCTTGCCCCTTCGTGAGTTCGAATCGGATTGTGCGCGACGTGACAATGCGGCATGGTTTGTAAATCTCCCGACATCAGCCGTCATGTCGTTCAAGCTCATTGATCTTTCTGGTCTTGGTGTCACGAACAATCCTGTACCCTCACTCTCCTGAGTCGACGCCCGGCGTCCATTCAGTTGTGAAGATACCAGACCGCATGCGTTCCCTCCATTCGCCACTGGAAGCTTGGGCGTAGGGCGAGGTGGCGGCGGCATAGGTGCGCCTCCGTCCGATCCGTATCCATCATCCGAGTCGCTGCCCGAGGCGTCTTCAACAGTCTTGGCTGGCAAGCCATTCGCTATCCGCTGTCTCCTGCGTCGCTCAGCATCCCTCGACTTCCTCTGTCTGCTCTTCTCCATCTGGCTCAGAAGAGCTTTCTGCCTGACGGAACTCTCCGGGCCATTGAGCTGTGCCGTGATCTCTTCGATTTGCTGAGGAACCTTTGCCGTCAAGTATCTCCAGGCGTCCCAAAGGAGCCTTCGTTGCATCAAATCCCGTTCTGACTTCGCATTGCTCTCGAAGTAATCCGGACAAAAGAGTGGCAAGAATGCCACCCCACCGAACATTGGTCCTCCCTCTTCTGCCGCGCGACGGCTGTCTGAAAACAGGCCGACTTGAGGGGCGAGGTCTTTCTGGGTCAGGTCTTCAATCTCACCGATCGGCTGATAGTATACAGGTCGCCAAGTTCCTTTCTGCAGACCAATCATGATCCTTCCATTCGTAGCCTTGAGCTCCATGGCGAGGGTGGCAAGTCTCACGTCGAATAAGTTTTTCGGTAAGGGTGATTTCAATATCTGGGTGATGATGATCGCACTGATCAGAGTGACTTGTGGATGATGAACAAGTCTTGGGTGCTTGCAGGATTGAAGTGATGGGTGCTTGTTGGTGTGATTGTCGAACGCGATGGTGTATGGTCAGGAAGTACATAAGAAGTCGGCACAATCAGAGTGACGACTTGTTGTAGTTGTAGTCAGTCGAGGATGTAGATATCTGTTTGTGATGCAGATGGGATGTCGAACTTCGAAGTGGCGGACAGATCTAGATGTAGTTTGGATACATGGATGATGACCGGTCAAGAAGCTGATCAAACGTCAACATAATGTTGATGGACGGCTTGTATACATGTGAAGGCGTGTCATTCCATCGACAGGTGAGTGAACGCTCTATAGAAATGCAATGCAGAAACCGAAGTGAGGTAGAAGCAAGTGCAAGTGTCGTTGTGTAAAGACAGGCTGTGTCGGAAAGTGATGCTGAAGTGGAAAATCCATGTTTAAAGCACATGTTAAAGTATTGCCCACACTCTAGGGAGTCGCAGTCGGATCGCATCTTTGTTTGGAAGTTGAACTTAGACAGCCTGATGGCTGATCGAAAAATGCTCCGAATCAAGAGGTAGGCCGGATGGAATGTTACCAAGAGACAATACGAAAATGGCTTAGGGGAAGAAAGTGATCCTTAAGTCGTTCGTGGTTCGAAGATGGATGGAAGCTGCAATTGTGGGGAATCCCATCATTTCAACCTCACTTCAGACGCTCAAGCAAACATACCTTACCGAGACTTTCTGCATTGATTATGCCATGCCCTCGCTTTGTTTGCAGGATCTTGTTTTATGTTGCAGATGCAGATCCAGCAAGATTGTCGCTCATAATCTTGCTGCTGCTGCTTCTGCTTCTCGCCACCACCGTCAACCCGGAAGCTCCACCGACGGCGACCTCACATGGTATCTGAGCAAGCCTTCCGTTGCATCTTCCATAACATTCGATTCTTCCTCCGTCTCCTCACCCATTTCCACATCACCATCCTTATCTTTGCCACCATCATCCCTCCCCCTCCCACAGCGCATCGTCTCCTTCCTCGGCATCGGGCGCAAACGAGTCGTGCGCTCCATATACCCAAACTTCTGCGATATCCTCTCCGCCGAAATGTAGTACTGCAGTCTGCTGATCTCGTTGACCAGCCACGCGATCTCTGCTTTCGCCGCGTGAAGCAGCGCGACGCACTCCTCTCCGTCCATTTCGTCGATGTCCGTTGGGAGCATGCCGTCCCAGTCGTCGACGCGCGTGCGGTAGTAGTCGCCTTGGCGGACTACGATGTTGAATTCGTCGGCTTCGGTGACGAGGAGGGAGACTGGAAATGATTAACATCACCCGGAAACGAATGGAGGAGATCATTGAGGTGGCGCGGACTTACTTTGATCGTCCAAATTGTCGCGGATCTCGTAGATGGCGGCTTGCAGTGCGGTGCGCAGTAGGTCCAGATGGTGGGACGTGGGAGTGATGATTGTCTGGGATTCTTGCGTCTGTGACCGCAGCCATGCCTTGAGTTCATTGAACTCTCCGTACCTCTCGTAATTCTCATTGTACGCCAGATCATCCCACCCGGCAATCATGTTCGCAGCTTTGTACTCACTCTTGGACATAGTCTGTTGTTGATGTTTGTGGTCGCGGAAGTGGTCGCTTTGAGATCGTTGATGACGATGGTTCTGCGGTAGGTGATCGATGGTGTTGTTGAAGTGAATCTCGAGGAGCGGGCAAAGAAGGTGAACTGCGCGACTCTTGAGCTCATGGTCGCGGCTTTCACATGCAAATCCGCGCGCGCGCGCCACCGTCATGATGCGAACAGCCTCTTGAGGAGCAATCGCTCTCGGTGAATCTTGGCGACTTCGACTACTCATCGAATGCGTAGACTGCAATATTGGCGATGGACGCGGAGTGGGACACCATCGAAGTTGCGGATACGGTGACGAGGTCCAACAACCAGTTCACAGTAAGCTCTAGATTGACAAGTGTTGGTTGTGACATCTAGATCAAAGGGAAACTGGAATCCGCTCTATGTAAGTATTGATGTTTCCGTATCTAGTTAAAGCAGTTATCTAGAAAATTGGAGTTTGGGGATATTATGCAGTACTAACAAGATGCTTGGTCGCCAAAAAACAATGCCTTCCCATTTCCCTACCTATTCCAGCCAATCTCACCTACTGCTCATAACACTTCAAGTTGAACTGAATAGGGAACCTCTCGACACCAGGCGAATCCTTGCGAACGTAGACCGCAGGACTCCAGCCCAAACAGTAGAAGTATCCACAACCCGACTGGTCGATCTGGACCTCGACAGGCTGCCTAGGATCCGAGAGAACGTTGACCCAGACCTCTCCGGGCCTGCCGATCTGCATGCGCTTGTGAGACCATTCGTTGTAAGGGCCGATGGAGAGTACGACGGCGCAGCCAGAACGGTCGTGCGTGCCGTGGCGCGTCCAGCCGATGATGCTCTGCGCGTCGAAGTAGTCCGTCTGCTGGCCGTAGGCGAACATGCGGCGGCAGAAGACGAGGTCGGGGAGGAGACTGCGTTGTCCGGACGTGAAGCAGGCGGGTGGGGAGCTTTTGTCGCCGCATGTGCCGTACATGTCGCCCCAGAAAACGCAGGGGAGGCCTTCGGCGCGCATGAGGATGAAGGCGTAGAAGAGGGATTTGAGGCGGATGTCGATGGGTGTTGCGGCTGCTTGGCCGGGCTGCGTGTCGTGGTTGGTGACCAGGGTGACGGCACTTTGGGGTCGCTCTTTCAGGAGAGAGCCGCGCATGATGGTTCTGAGATCGGCGTTGGGGGATTTGGCGACGACGTCCTTGGAGACACGCGCGAAGTCGGATACCATAGGAGCGTCGTAGGCGAAGGCGCCTTGGCCGACAGTGTCTAGCCATCTGGTGATCTTGTGAACCTTGCCCGTCCAGACTTCACCGACAATGAAGGCATCGCGACCACGTTTGGCGCGGCTAGCTTCATGAACCCTGGCGACCCAGTCGCGAGCGAAGCCATAGGAAAAGTGAGCGGCAGCATCCAATCTGAACCCGTCCAGACCGTTCTCGTTCACCATCCAGTCAGCCCAATTGAATAGATCCTCGCGAACTTCCGGGTGCTTGTGGTCAATGTCCGAGAACATCAGGTAATCCGCGTTGCCGTGCAAGTCGTCCACGTCCTCAGCCCAGTCCTTACCTGGTCGCTTCATGGAGATTGTTGATGAGGGCTCAGACTTCTTCCCGCTGAAGAAACGGGAAATCTTGTGCATGCCCTTCTTGAACAAATCGGGATCCTCCTGGCCCGGTTTGGGAAAGTTGGCAGGGTCGTCGATGATCTTGTAGATTGCATGCTTCTCCGCTCTCTGATCCCAGTCTGAGCCGGTGAAGTGCTCTGCTCTCCACTTCATGGGAGAGTATGCACCGCCGCGAGCATCGTGGTTGTACACGATCCAGGGTGTGATCTTCTTGGGAGACGAAGTTTCAACTCTGCGGTCTGTACAAAATTCAATCGTTAACATTTGGTCCAGCGTGAATAGAGCTGCCGAGAAGACTCTTTCAACCAGCATTCAACTAACCTTCCTTATCAACCTCAACAGCCCAGCATTCCATCGTAGTATCACCCGCCGTCTTATGATTGAGCACCGCATCCCATATGCCCTCGACGCCATTCCCATGCAACTGCTGGATCAAGTCGTGCAACTCTTGCTTACTCCCCCACTTGGTGTTCGTGCGGCACTTCTGATCGAACTCTCCCAAATCCCACAGATCGTAGCAGTCGTAGCCGTTGCCGTTGCCCGAAGGCTCGTTGGCCTTGCAGCCAGGGGGGAGCCAGAACATGGTCAGGCCCAGGCCGGCGAGGGAGGGCGTGAGGCGTGCCAGGCGCGCATAGTGGGAGCCGTGGGAGTGTGTTTCGCCGTGTGCTGGTTTCTCCGTTTGCGTGTGCCATTCGAAGGATTGGAAGATCGTCTGGTTTTGGGGTGTTTGGCCGTGGCCGCCGTAGCCTGGGTAGGACATGATGGCGTGGCTAGTTATGTGCAGAAAGAGTGAATGAAAAGCTCAACAAGATTTGTCCCTCAAATATCCAATTGGTGTAGCTACTGTACAGTTATCATTCAGGCCTACCCTCCGTCGCAAAAGTATCGTAGCCTTACGAGTGCATGCCGGCGACGTCAGTGTGCCAGACCCACAGTAAATCTGCCATCGTTCTGCCGTGCGGAAGATGGCAATTGCGGTCAAGGGGGCCAATATCTTGGCCTCTATTTTCCAATAGCTCGGCGCTCGAGAATAGATAGTGCATTGACCGGGGTGTGGGCGGACGCTGTGGCGAAGAAGAAACATATGCGGTATGGTGATGGCTGGTATGCGCCCTCGCACAGGGCTTGCCTGCATTGGGATGAGGCTCAAACGGCGATCAGCCTCAAAAGCCAGGATCGACAGTTCGCCAGGCAATTCAGGGTTATGAGAAAAGTCATAAAACTCAAAGTACGCAGCAAAAGTCTAAGCGCGAAATTTCTTAGATGGCGAAGGGCAGCAAAACTGTATGAAGACAAAATGCATTACATCTGCGCCCGTGAGCGCAGTTCCGTGTACCTATGATACAAAGCGTCCCGAGGTTCTATCGTCTATCCAGCAGGCAAAACACAACCCTGCCCACCAAATAGTCATGCATGAACGCTAGAACCAAGTATCAAAAATCCCAATCTTTATCTCGCGAGAGCTCGGTGCTTGCGCACTTCGGTCGCCTCGGATGTCGCTTTTCAGTCTGCTCTAGAAGATCCAGTATATCCTCTATTACATTGTTCTTCCTCAAGACTTCCCATCTAAGCGATGCGCTTATTTGGCGATCTCGACACCACCGACGGCACCGATGGCCTGTAAAATTTGTTAGCTTGAGCGCATGAAAAAATTGTCAAGATTATGATTCGAGACTTACCTTTTTGATGTCACCGTAGATGGCGAACTGACCGGCGGTCAGGGTACCAACCATGAAAAGACGAGCGCCGATACCAGAGTAAGAGCCACGGAGACCGAGCTCCTTGGCGATCTTGATGAGACGGCTGGTGGTGCCCTCACCGGGGAGAGCCTGGGTCTTGTTGATCTTGGAAAGCATGGTGTCGGCGGGCTGAGAGACAAGGGCGGCGGCGAAACC
>MSJI02000024.1:0-20955 GCA_001931905.2 Cladosporium sp. IMV 00045
ACTCACATCTTGTGGTAGAAGACCTTGGACTCGCCGCTCTGGGCGGACGGGATGAGGTGCTTCTCGAGAACCTCGAGGATGTCCTCGCAGATCTTGCCGAGCTCGGCCTCGATCTTCTGACGGTACTCCTTGATGAGGGTGACCTGAGAGTCGTTGCCCTTGCTCTCCTCCTTCTGCTCGATGGAGGTGACGATGCGCCAGGAGGCACGACGGGCACCAATGACGTTCTTGTAGGCGACGGACAGCAGGTTGCGCTCCTCGACGGACAGCTCCTGGTCGGCGGAGGCGACGGCCTTCATGTTCTCGACCATTTCTGCGTTCGCGAGTTAGTATTCGGCCGGCGGTGTAAGTACTTTCTGGAAGTGATGACATACCCTCGTAGCGCTCGGCCTGCTCAGCAAGCTTCGCGAGGTAGACGGAGTCCTCGTAACCCATTTTGACGGTTTGTTAGAAGGGAGTCTGTGAGTACGAGTCAGTATTGATTGACGACGACAGGTGCGGCGGCAAAAGCAATGTGAAGCCGTCGCGGGGGTCAAGCGCGTGTGGAGGAGCTCGGCGGGAAGTTGTTGGCAAGGTGAATGCGCGCGGGAGGTGACGGGCAGCAGTGGTGGATATGCAGTGCGACATTTGACCGCGGCATTCGCTTGTTGACATGTGCAGGCAGTCATGCGGCGGCGTCATGGAGTCTGGACCAGCAACAACAACACAGTGGCCGTGGCGAGTGTCCGGAGACGTGCATTTCCCTCCTGGGCTCTTGATGACACCACCAGGCACCGCGCGCACCTGGCCGGGCATATCCATCCTCGCTGCGACAGCTCGTCGTCGTCCATGGGACAGTGATACGATGCTCTTGGCGGACAGGGTTTGCAAGCAGACGCGGCATGGGCGGCGGCGACGGCGACGGCGGGGTGTGGGAAGGGGAGAGGGAGAGGAGGGTGGCCTTACGTGAGTAGTGAGTGGTGTGTTTTGATTGATTCGCGTGAGAGGGCGGCGGATGCAGGGCTAGCCTTAGCAGGTTGCGAGTCGACAGGAGGCGGTGGTGGGTGGTGTGTGGTGAGTGGTGTTGTGAGTGGGATTTGCGGATGATGTTGGTAGTGGAGAGGTAGCGGTGGTGGTGGTAGTGGCTTCTCTCAGGCGAAGGCGCAGCTGCAGTTTGGAAGCGGGAGCGAGAGACGTGGGCGAGAGGGAGCGAGCCAGCCACGGCAGCTTCCTTGCCCTGGCGCGGCTTTCGGTGACGTGTGGGAAGAAGTGGGCAGTCACCGGCCGGTGGGCGGTGAAGCTTGCTGGCTTTGCTTACTTAACACGACACGTGACTCTATCCAGTTCATTTCTTTTCCCTTTAGCTGCTGCTGCAAGACGGTCATAAGGCACACATCCCTAGTCAGCCTCTCAGCCGCAGGAAGCGGTTCGCAGAAACACGTTGACTTGCCGATCTCCCATGGGTGTTCTCGCCTTGGGAACGAATATCGACAAAGTGCGTGTTTGCTGACTTCATCTCGCATCTAAACCCGGTCACAGCACATGGTTCGATCGCGAACACCATAGCCCTTTGTACTACAGTAACAGCATACATGTGTTCTCCACGGCAGTCCTACAACTTCACTTCTCCTCTTAGCCTCACCACTTCACCACGGCGTCTGGCTACTCCTCTACAGTCGAAACCCTGAAAGAGAGGGGTCAATCCCAGCCCACGCGTGGTTTAGCTTACCACTTGCGCGCGTCGGCCAATGACGGCCCTGTAAACCGCCGGCGGCATCACGAGCAAGCCCGGGTGTTTATTTACAGCGACATAGGGCCCCGCCGGCGCCTTGCAAAAGCACGCAACCCAAGTCAAAATAGCCATCCACGTGACTGATTACCTGCGTAGCTCTGCATGATGTGCCGCAGGTCATCTGTTCCCGAGAAGACCCGAGCGATGGTTTCTCAACCACGCGCCTTGGCACGTCAATAATGTGCTCATCCGGTAGGTAAGTGGCAGTAGGCTTTGAATTGCTGTGTAGACCCTGGAAGTCAGAGCTGTTCACAATGCAATTGTTTGACAGCTTGTGATATGTATCAATGCATAAGGTATAGGTATAGGTATAAGTATAGGTATCTAAGCGATCATAATCTTCGTGCCATGTCCACTGCATGTAAGGACGCTCTCGAACGCTTTTCACAATCAAATCACCCAATTCTCCTTGCCACCAGCCTCAGCAACCACCTCTCTCAATTATCACCTCAATCCAACATCTTCAAAATATGCTGATTGATCGAATACTTCTGCAAAACCGCGCGATCAACATACTTGGCGCCCTGCACCTCTCCCAGACAAACGTCCTCCGGCGCGCCGCACAAGCACTTGAACGGCTTGCCCATATCCCACTCGGTGGACGGGTAGAAGAATGTGAGATCCTCGCCAGCTTTGAGGTCGCGGCTCCCGGCCACGCGGAGCTCGCCTGCCACGCCGTGCTGGCCCGGCGTGGGAGCCGGCTGGTCGGCGGGCGTGAGGTAGCCTCGTGGGTATTCGCCCTGCGCGTTGGGCGTGACCATGTGGAATTCCACGTTGGGCGCGCACGAGTGGTTGATGTAGAGGAGCGGGCTGTTCAGTTCGATGTGCGAGTTCGGGCCTGTTTGTACGCTTGACCAGGCGGCTTTTTTGAGGGGCGTGTGTGTTGTGATGTAGGCGATAAAGTGGCCGGCGGGCAGGTCGACTTTGGCACGGAGGGTGTTGGATAGGCCATCTTCGCCGTGGGAGTGGTAGGTGAAGTACTCGTCTAGGCCTTGGAAGGTGATGGGGTAGGCGGGTTCCGTCTTGCCTTGTGAAGGGTCGACGATCGGGCTGTCGCCGTTCAGGTAGGGTGCCATTGCTGTTGTGGTATACCGTAGGAGAAGGGCTTTTTGAGGGTTTGTAGGTACTTACTCTTCGGCGCACAACAGGGAGAGTCGAGGCTTTATTATGCCCTGCCATTACCGAAATGCTACACTTGGCGTCACCGGCCTTCGGAGACGTCTGCATCTGGCGCTGCCCGGGTAGATGGGAGGAGACGACATACGTGGACCGACGGAGTGCTGGGCAGAAGTGGGTTCTAGACAAGGGAGGATTTGACTTTCCCCGCAGCTGGTGAATGATGTTGATTGAGAACGATGTCAAGGGCTGAATGGCATGGGGAAGTGGATGTTGATGTGAAGTCACTGAAGGAATTCATGCGAGACTTGTGTACATTTAATAAGCTTGATTATTTTCCGTCGAAGTCAATTTGATGAATTGTATACCTGCAGTCAGACTCTCAGTACCTTACTTGAAGATATTCCACCAAGCTCGTGAACCGAGGCAAGCATGTCCTGTGACGATTTTTTGGAACGTGCACCGATTGACCAATAGCCGGACCTGCCTGGAATGGCCTGAGTTTGCGATAGATAATGTACGGCGGTTCGAACAGTAGAACTAGAGCGATTCCTTATCTGGAGAGCTGGATAAATGTTACTATTACGCTCTTAGATCTTGACGGGGCGGCCGCTTGCATGCCTCCGTTGTCAGCTTGCATCACAAACGAATCCTATGCGACTTGATGGCTCTGCTTTATCACTTCGTACAACGAATACGAGACGGCTTATGTGGCTGTTCTTGTGGCGACTCGCAATAGATGCGATGATCAGTTTCATCGATCTAAGCGCTTTGATGACGCTCTTCGTGCTTTACCCTGTCATTGTTGATCGCTGTGCAGACAAACGCCTTCAAGCCGGCAATTCCTTCCCGATGACCTGAATCAAAGCTTCAATCATCTGCAGATGATCTAGCTGATAATGGATACGATGCAAACGGATGGACTGTGCTGGACATTTCTCTAATCGAACAAGTGACCATTTTCCCTTCAACGTCACACGAACGCTTCACCAGTCGTTCGACTGCACGTCGCAATTGTGAATTCGTCTTCGAGAACTGAATGGCCTTGATTTTCCTCGACAACACCCAAAATCGACAGATTGATGATTTATACCAATCTGCCTCTGACGCTCAACGTCGGCTGTTCGATACGGTATTATGCCAAATCTAAAATGAACATCATCTCCTCGTTTCGCATGTTCGTCATTCCGCTTCCCACCGAAAGTCCGAAGGTACCAAGGAACCTTGGCCAGTCCCACTCTGATGATTCTACAGGGACTGGAAAGGCAAATGTACATCTCTTTGGACCAGTGACTATTTCGGACTTTCTCGCAGTGCAGATGTCCTAATTCCGAATTGTGATCTTTAGGAATATACCACATAAAACAGAACCCGGAACCCAGTTGTATCTCACTAAGGCGAGTCGTAGTCCATGCACGAATGATAGCAACATCATATCTCCCACCTAAACGACAGCAACGATGAGCCAAAGCAGAAACCTCCTCCTCAAAAATGGCACAGCCCTCATCCACGGCGCCGACGATAAAGTCGAAGCTCGCAGAACGGACATCCTGATCTCAGACTCTACCATAAAAATGGTGGCGTCGAACATCGCCCCTCCCCCAGGCACGGAAGTCATCAATTGCACGTAAGTGAACACAGAACATCCGTCGTCCAGCATCCAACATCAAGCAAGACTAACACCATCCCTCCCAAAGAGACAAAATCATCTCCCCCGGCTTCGTCGACACCCACCATCACGTCTGGCAGACTCTCCTCAAGGGCCGCCACGCAGACCAGACTCTGCTACAGTACCTGCCCGAAGGCAATTTCACGGCAGCCCTGCATTCGCCGGAAGATGTCTTCTGGGGCCAGCTCGCGGGATGTCTGGAAATGATCAACGGCGGGACGACGAGTGTGGTCGATTTCGCGCACATTAATATGTCCGCTGAGCATAGTAAGTAGCGATTCCATGCCCTCCACACCGGCGACTCAAGCACAAGATCACACAAATAACACCCCCCCTCCCAGACGACCAAGTCATCTCCGCAACCACCTCATCCGGCATCCGCTCCGTCTTCTGCTACTGCCCCAACCCGAAAGTCTTAACCTGGTCCCCCTTCGCCATCACCGAAGACCCGCTAGCCGACTACGTCCTCCCCAAACTGGACTCCCTCGCCTCCCAATCCCCCTGGGCAAACGGGCGCATCACGCTCGGCTTCGCGTTCGACGGTTTCCGTTTCCTGCCCCCAGACCACTTGCAGGATCTCATGGACCGCCTCGCCCGCAGCGCCGTACAGGTAATCACGTACCACTACAGCCGCGTGCCGGAGCAGGGGTATAAAGGCGAGGAAAGCCAGACGGCGCAGCTGGAGCAGATGGGGATTTTGGATGAACGCTTCCTCGTCTCGCACGGTGGGAACCCTTCGCAGCAGGACGCGGAGATTTATTGTAAGCGAGGAATGCACGTTTCCAGCACGCCGAGCACGGAGTTGCAGATGGCTATGGGCAGCCCGGTGGCGGCTTTTGCGCCGCATGTGGATTTTGGGTGTTGCTCACTGGGCGTTGATTGTCATAGTAATAACTCGGCTTATATGCCGGGCGAAGCGCGACTTGGTTTGCAGGCTGCGAGGGCGTCGAGGGGTGAGGTGAGTTACGTCCTTGGACTTGAGATGTCCTCCCATGAACATCACAAAAGCTAACACATCCAACCAACGCCAGAAATTCCTCGCCGCCGGCAAATCGCCCACTTCAATCCACCCCACCGTCCTCGAAGCCTTCAACCTACTGACCATCCAGGGCGCGCGCGCCGCCAAAATGGGCCAGCGAACCGGCAGCATCGCCGAAGGCAAGCGGGCCGATCTTGCGATTTTCTCCGCCACCTCTCCCTCCATGGTGGGCGCGGCGCAGCACGACCCCGTCGCGGCCGTGGTGCTGCACTCGCACCCGGGCGATGTCGAGTATGTGATTGTTGATGGCGTGGTGAGGAAGCGGGAGGGGCAGTTGGTCGGCGTTGACGTTGATCGGGCGGCGAGGGCGTGGGTGGGGAGGGAGAAGGTGGGGTGGGGGGATGTGGTGGGGGAGGTGTTGGGGAGGAGGGAGAGGGTGCAGAGGGAGATTGAGGGGATTGATATGGGCGCTGCGAGGGAGGAGTTGGTGGATGCGTGGCATTTGGATAGGAGTACGTTGGTGGAGTCGTTGGAGGGGGGAGATTGATTGCTGTGAGTTCGTATGATGATTAATGAGAAACGTGAATGTGTCCATGGGAAGGACTGATGTGTATGGCTTCGTCTGCGAGATCGAAAGACCCTCAAGGGGACGAGCAGACGCTGTTGACAGTAGACGAGTGCCTCGAAGTATATGCTGCACGATACCAGAAGGGTAGGAACCGTCAGAATCCAGACTACTGAGTTGAATCTTCAAAAGAGTTCAGATTTTGTCGCCCTTTCATTTATCCACCTCCCCTCCACTTCAAATCAAAGCAAAGGATCAGGTCAGAAAGATATGGAAGACGAGACAATTCTCTACCCTACCTATACACAATTCAGAAACAGGAAACGCAGCAGAAAACAAGCGGATTCCCAAGCGTTGGGTGAAAGATGATATTTTTCATGTCTGAACAAAGGAGTGTGACTTATCAACGACAAAAAGACGAAAAGGATCTTCCAATATCAAAAAACGGAAACGAGAAAATAGAGGAACGAAGAAACAGGACGGTTCTCCTGCAACGTTCAGAAAAAGAAAAGTCATGGCTAAAGCCACCCCTTGCAACATGGATAAGCGCCCCCCAACCATTCGAGAGCTCGCACACGAGGCCCGTGTTGCTGTTGCAGGCGCGCGGCGCAAAGTCTCCCTGTCCGTTACAAAGAAGTCCCTGTGCTCGACGAGGGAACATTCAGAAAAAAAGATCAATCAAAATATGGGAAGTTGCGCAAGATCGTTTCGCCCGTCACATGTAGAGTGGTCTTTCTCTCTGGAGAGGAAAAAGGATATGCATGCAGTGATGGAAGCGAGAATGCATGTGTCGTAAGAAAGGAAAACAGATGCGAGGCGAAGACTGTTCTCTTGTGTTTTGTCTCTGCTTTCTTCATCATTTCTCTACCAGGAGAAGGCTTCCTCGAAGATGTCAATCTCCGTCTGAGTGCATCTGGCGCGCACAGCGTGACGGACGTCGTCTGCCAGACCACCAGTGCCGCAAACGCTAATGCCCATGGCACCGACTTGCTTCTCCTGCTCCTTCTGGATGAGAGCGCCGACATCGGGCTTGCCAGGGAACATCTGGACGCTTGAGCTGGGAGAGTGGATCTCCTTGGTGCTGCGGGGACGGGTGACGAAGAGAAGGATGCGAAGGATGTCGCGACGCTTCTCCATGCCGAGAATCTGGGTCATCCACGGGCGGATCCATTCGAGATGCTCAGGGGACTGGATGATCCAGACAAGAGTGACCTTGCGGGTGGCGTGGGTTCCGTTCGCGTAACCGGCGACGAGATCGCGGACGTGAGGAACTTGGTGGGTGATACCAACACCGGCGGCGAAAAGCATGACAGTGCCGTAAGATGCGAAGCTCTGCGAGCCGTAGGGACCCTCGACGAGAGAAGTGCAAGTGAACTTGCCACCAGGGGACATCTCAGCCTTCTTGAAGAGGGAGTCGGTGAAACCAGTACGGCGGCGAATGATCAGAGACATGTTGGTGCGGCGGGTACCAAAAGCGTCTTGACGGGATACGGGAAGAGCCTTCTCGGTGCTCCAGTCTTCCTCCTCCTCGCTCCATGCGAGGGAGAACGGGTGGCTGGTGATGCCACCGATGGAAGGCATGTAAAGGTAGACGTGGGCACCGGGAGTGAACTTCCAGGGCTTGGCAACACGAAGGGTGATTCTAACGGCGTCACCAGGGAGAGCCTCAACCTCAGCCTTGGTACCACCGTTGCCAGTGTTGCGGCGGATGATCGTCATGAAACGCCAAGCGCGCTCGACGAACCAGCAGACAGCGGCGGCCATGACGTAGCCTTGCTCCCTCATGCCTTCGCAGTGCATCCAGACACCAACGACAGCAGCAACGGCCAGGAGGAAGTGAATGCCGAGGAAAGTCTCGTACCAGGCGTGGCGGATGACAGAGGGAGAGAGGAGCAGAAGCAGAATGAAGGCAGCAGTGCCGACCATACCGGTCTGAATCAGCTGGCTGGATCCCAGGGAGATCTCGATGACGGCCCAACCGCCATCCCAACCCTTCTCGTAGGTCTTCGCGCCCATCCAGATGGCCGTGTGGGCAACGGCTTCCAAGACGACGATGCGGCCGAGCCAGCGGTGAATGAGGTTGTACGTGTCAAAGCTGAGGCCGAGGAAGAATATGAGCGGGTTGTTGCGGCCAGCCAGAAGGAACAGAGGAATCATGTTCATGACGGAGAGAACACCAGTCCTGTTACGGGCGTCATCGTACCAGAGCTCCGGGTTGCTCCATTCGATGGTGATGCAGCAGAAGGCGATCTGCATGGCAAGGTAGCCGATGAGGAAGAGGAATTGAAGACGGCCAGGAAGGACACCCATGTTGGCAGCGGCAGAGAGCTTGAACTCGCGGTTGTGTCTCTTCTTCCAGAGGGGTGCCGTGATGAGGTCACGCTTGACCTTGGAGTAGGTGTCATCGGGAACGCTGAAGTATCTCTGTTTGCTGTCGCTAGAAGTGCCGTGGTTGAGGTTGGAAAGTCTGCGGATGTGACGGAGGAGGACGAGTCCCCATCTGTAGATGAGCATAGCACTGACAATGGCGACCCAGGTCCAGGCGGTATATCTCATGACCTTTGCGTTCTCCTCCTTGGCGATGGGTTCGTTGGCAATCTGCGCCGGGGTCTTGACTGGAGGAGCGGCCATGGCGTAAGGGACCGCTGCGAGCAACGCCAACGCGATGGAGGAAGGCATTGTGGTGGTTTGTGTGCGCTCGAGAGTGCTGTGAGTGGTGTCGAAACAGCGGACTCAAGGAGCCGCGTGGTTGAGAGGTCTGCGGAGACTCCCTACAGTGTCTGCAGGGCTGAACGACGCGTACCAGAGGGGTGAATTGTCGAGTCTAGCGTTGGAGTATGTCGTCGTGACCGGCACGAAGATGGATAGATAGTAGGCGCGTTGCCCGGGAAAGATAGTGCGCGACAAGGTCTCAGAAGAGAGTCGCAGTTCGTGAACAAGAGAGCGTGGTTAGTGAATGAGCTGCGCAGCAGCGGCAGTCACAATGGCGTTGCGGTGTTTGCTCGTTGAGAGCGTCGTAGTGAACGAATGTGATGCGTCGAAGGACGGTGGTGGTGGTGGTTGTCGTGGTCGTGTTGCTGACTGTAGACGCAGAGAAAGAGGAAGGAGAGAGTGAGAGAGTCAACGGCTCGGCTGGCGGCGACCGACAGATAGTGCAAAGAGGCGCTGAAGGGAGACGGGAAGGAGAGAGAGACACGAGTGGAATGAGAGAGAGTGGAGGCCGTGCGTGGGACCGTTGATCAGGATAGAGGTGAAGTAGATTGATTGGGAGACGGGGGTCGACGAGATTGCTGTGGAGTTGTGTCTCTGCCAAGACGCGTACGCTCCAGCGTCCAGAACGTGAAAGAGAAGACACAGCAGCAGCTGTTTGATGATGCGTGAGGTGATGATAGCCGCCGCAAGGGGTGAGATTCAGCGCTTGTTCAGACACGCTCTCAGACAATTGACGTCTTATTGTTCTGTCCCTCAACCCAATCGTCTTTCTTGACTTCCGGTCAATCTCTGTCATCAGACACGTGAACACAATCAGCTTTGTTCTCTCACTCCTCGAGCAACCTCATCGCCGGTACCTCCTAGCAGCCGCAGTGGGCTCGTCAACACAGCCTTGCTATGCCCTCAACATCTTAATTTGCTATAGATTTTCGGTCCCTTGTCGTTCCTGCAGTAGCCGTGCTAGTGTCGGAGCCAGCCATCCTCTCATTCGCCGCGGGCACTTGTCATGAAACACGCCATCTTAAACCTAGAGCCAGTTTAATTCGTCCTTCCCCGGCGGTCCGTCCTGGCGGCTCGTAGCGACCTCATGAACATGACTGGCAAGGACACGTGATGGCACGTGATGCCCGTCATCATCTACGTATTCGTCATGGCTGGGGACTTTCTCGTATACTAATCGGGATATGATGCCAAAATGCCGGTCTTCTTGGAATCCGTTTTTGGCAATCTACAGGCTCTTGGGCAGGACGATGCGCATCGATTCAGTTGAGATACTCTCTTGGCTGGCGAGACTGGCCTTGCAGACTCTCGAGCATCGAGCAACTGCACTCTACCAAACCCACATCTTCCCCCGTCAGATCGCTATAACAGACTATAACAAAACTTCCTCCAGCGTTTCAGCTGTCAAAAACCGCGCGCGAGGAACCAACCGATCCTCCATGGATCTTAATTGCTTGCCGGCCATGACTCCAACCGGGCTGGCGCCGCCTCGAGCAAGTGGCTCACTCCAGCGCCTCTCGCCTCTCCCCGCGCATCCTGGCTTTTTACCAGAAACCGCCATGAGACCGCCTCGCGAATTCAAAAGCTCTTACCCGAAGAAGCTTACATTTCGCCTCCTGCGACGAGAAATTCCATCATCCCGGTCTTCTCATCGCCTGGAGAATAGGCGTCTCCAGCTTCTCCAGCCTCTGTATCATCTCTGTCAGACACTGGCTTACCACTCTGCCAATCCGACCTGTCGATCTGCAACAGAACTATCTCTGCATCCGTTGTGCATGTATCATCCGCGCCAGTATAACGAAAAGCGAGCCAACTGCTGAGGAAGTGTTGAAAGAAATCCAGGTGTATCTCTGAGACTTTCGTGCAAGTACCGTTAGCTTCCACGAACTGTAAACCCATTGTTTCCCCTGAGAGAGAGCGGACTCGCAGAAAGTCAGTACTGGTATCTCTCGTTTGAAACAGGCGGAAATGCTTGTATCTCCTTGAGTTCGGAACATGTCTGCATGGATTGTGAATCGAGATCCTACATACGCAACGACGCTTCGATTCTCGTCACTCGTTTAATTCGGTTTGCGCCCGCCCGTTGCACAACTTCCCAAGGCGTTCGGTAAAACATGGATCCCTTCCTCTTCTTCATCACGCCACCCCGATCCTTGCGCGCCACGCCCGATGCTGTAGGGAATTGATAATCTTGCAGGATGCACGCAACGGCTTTTGTTCGTTTTCGCGGCCACGCGTCATCGTCTGCCTCCTCTCCGATAACGATAATCTACCTCAAGCGTACTGCAACCTTTCCTCCTCCCAGCCTGGCCGCAGATATTCGGTGTCAAGTGAAGCGGTGTCTAGGCTGCTTTCGTAGACGGCCAACACCTTCATGCTGACATCTACACTCGCCTCGGCCTCGTCTTGGTTCCAAATTGACAGACCGATAGTGTTGTCGCCGCTGTAATTGAGGATACCCGGAGGAACGGGGAACTCGACCTGGTTACCGAGGTATGGCAGGAACTTACCTGCATCGGAGAAAGACCATTGTTAGCAAATGCACTCAATCCACGCAGCAAGTCTCAACAACCGAAGAAACATCGATAACTTACCAAACATATACCCATTCACATACAGCTGCGCCCGCAACGCACTCCTCTCAGTCCCCGGCGCCAACTCAAACGCCAGAGCCACATCGTACCCCTTCGGCACCTCGAGCGGGAACACAGTCCTGTAGAACCGCGCGCCAGGCTCCGCGAAGCCCTCCGCAGGACTGCCAGCTTCCCATTCGCCATCGTCGAACCCAGGAAGATGCCAGCCGAGTCTCTCCGCGCTCAAGCCGCCCTCGTTGTAGGTCGCGCGGATCGGGTCGATGTTGTCTTGTCCTCCAGCTTTACCCGCGACTTTCCATAAGGTGAAGTTACTGCCAGCTCCTCCAAGCAATGTGGCGTTGAGGATGCCGCGGGGATTGAGCGCGCCCGTCGTCTGGTCATGTCCCATGTTATCCTGGATGACGAAGAGGACATTTTCGCCTTGTTTCGTCGCGTTGCCGAAGTCTAGAGTGCGGTTGGTTTGAGGCAGGCTTACATTTCCGAACGTGGAGCCCAGGAACACTCCGTTCAGGTATGCGCTCCAGCCGTGCGATGTCCCGCCGATCACGTCGAGGAAGACTCCATTCGGCGCCGACGCAGAGCTGTTGCTCTGGAAGCGTCCGCGCCACAGGATGTTCTGCGCGTGGAAGCCGTACTCGTCCGAGTACAAGACGGGGAAGGTGTCAGGCTGTCGCGGGTTGAGTGTGGATGTCTTGTTGGCGGCCACCCAAGCGGCACCGGAGTCGTCGTACGTGGCGAGGCGCTCGGGCAGGTTGTCGGATACCTTCCACTCCGTAAGAGGAGGGAGAATCGAGGTGATATCTTCCGCCGTAACGCTGGCTGCGGGAAGCGTGCCCTTGAGACTGCCGTACTTCGTCTTCTGGGTCTTGATCGCTTTGCCGTTGAAGGTGACCTTCTTGCATTGGCTGGCAGCGAAGATTTCGACCTCGGTCTCGTCGGACCAGTCGCCGGTAAGTGCTAGGGTCTTCTTGCCCTTGCCCTCCCACTTGGCCGTGCGGACGAGGTAAGGACCAGTCACCAGAACATTCTGATCCAAAGGTGAGTGGGGATCGTTCGAGAACTCAGGCTGCCACGTCTTGTAGGCCGTCCTCCTGTCCATGAGCACGACTCTCAGCCCGTTGTTGAAAGTCAGAACCGAGGATCCCTCGCCCTGCTTAAAGCTCACTATCGAGCCCCCTTCCGCCTCATGAAATTCAATCTCAGACCCAGCGCCGCGTACAGCAACCTTACCACGCTTCACATCCTGGAGATAAATCTCACCGTGCTCCCCAGCAGGCAGCCAGAACGCCACGACCGGCTTCTCATCCAGCACACTCACCGTCAACACCTCAGCAGTCGAATACACAACCTGCTGCCCGCCAGCATTGAAATCCGTCACCAACACCTTCGCCTGCCTGCCATCGATGGCGATGTGCGGCGCGTACTGCGGCACCTCCAGCTCGCCAAGAGAAGTGTTCACGCGCAGCTTGAATGTCTCCAGGCTCGTCAGCGTCGTGTTCGTGTGCTTGGCCACATAGAACCTCCCATCGCCGTCGACATTGTACAGCTCCTGGGCGAACACCTCGGCGTTGCCCGTGTAGTTCGTCGTCCCGTTGCCGCCTTTCTCGATTCGCGTCAGACCTTTCGCCGCGCGCAGGAAGAAGCCGAGCAGTTTCGTCTCCGAGTACTTGTCGCCTATGGTTCGCGGCTCGGAGATGGGAGCGCTGTAGTCGTAGCTCGTCCCTACTACGGGCATGGGCAGGCCGCCCCACGTCGTGCCGCCGAAGACCATGTACAGGTTCACTCCGGTGACTTTGTTGCTGAGGTTGTTCCGGTAGAAGACGTTCGCCCAGTTGGGGCCAGTGTTGTTCACACAGCCTCCAGCAGGGCCATTCCATGGATTATAAGAACCCCCTTGAAACTCTGCTAAGATGCTGGGCTGTGTTGGTGAGGTCTCTTGGAAGTGCGTGTAGTAGTCGAAGACGGTAAATTCGGGTGGGAAGCCGTTCACAGCCGTGCATTCGGCGGGATTGCACGACCAGCAGCTGGGATAGTTATCCACGCTGTATACGTCGACGTTACCGCCGGCTCCGACAGTGTCGTAGTCCTGCGACCAGGCTTTGGTCCACAGGTTCGGGTTGTTGTGCAGCGTCGGGATGTCGATGGACGAGCTGCGGACGGACGACTCAAGCAGCTCCATGTAGTCGATGCCCGTGTTGTTTGGCGTTTTGGCGTCTGGGTCCTCCCATTGGTTGCCGTACTCGTTCTCGAGCTGGTACAGAATCACATTGCCACCGTTGGTGACGGAGTGAGGGAGCACGACTTCGGACATCTTCTCCATGTACGGTTTCCAGGCGTCGGTGTATCTGCTGTCGTTGTTGCGGAGTGTTCCATATTCTCCTGTCGTGAGCCATCCCGGGAAGCCGCCTGCGTTCGTTTCTGCGTTCACGTACGGGCCTGGTCGAAAGATCACGTAAAGGCCGAGATCCTTCGCGATGTCGAAGATTCTGGTGAAGTTGTGCGCGCCTGTCTCGAAGTCCAGCTCGCCATCCTTCGCTGAGTGCCAGCCCCTGTACAGTTCATGTCAGTTTTCTATTGATGAAAGACCTTTTCTTGTCACGAAAACGTACCAATTGCCATAAACCGAGAAGGTGTTGAATCCAGCAGCCTATTATGTATCTCAGCGGTCATTCCGTGAAAATCCCCAACACAGCCGCTGATAGTAGTATATGCTAACCTTCACTTTCTCGAGAACGTCAATCCAAAGCTCCGGCACGGGGAGACGCCAATAGTGGATCTCGCCTGACCACATGAACAAGCGTTCCCCATTGACGATTAAACTGTAATGATCCCATTGAACAGCTTCATTTAGTCCGTTATCGTGGAGAGGCCATTGTTGAGCGAGCGATGAGGCCGTGAAAGCAGACGCCTTCAAGAGGAGGCTGGACGCTTTCATGGCTTGTCGGGGTATTAAGAGAGACTGAAGTTACTAAGAGAGTGTGAGAGGTGCCAAGTGAGGTCTGAAGTGGGAATATATGTAGATCAATTCAAGTGCGTGGTGTCCCTCCACTCTCCCGATCGACATGATGCTTTCGAATTAAGGGGAGAGCTTATAGCAGCACATCCAGTCACTGAGATTACATTCTATCGCATTATATTATCAATGATGCCATCGCAATGCCATCAAAACAAGAAGCCTCCTCTCTCCCGTGTCGGGTGGTGCCATGGTGGTCGAAGATGTCGGGTCCGTGGTCGGGTACTCCGCACTTCACTGTGGAGTTCTGCGGGGTGGACTCGCTCATGGACAAGGGTCGTTCGGTATATCTTTCATCTCGCCTCGCGAGTCTTGCGGCTCTTGCATTGTTTTTCTCTCTTGCCATTGGGGCACAGAAGATTAGATCGCTTTTTATCCGTCTCTCTGTTCTTGGCTGACCCTCGGCATGGGTGGAGAGGTGCTTCCGATTGATTTATATTGCAATTGTTGGCGTTGCGAGGCCGTGAGGGCTATCAAACTATAACGAGTTTCATGTAGGGCTCATGGTATAGTTCTCTTATGAGACTGGCAGTCAGACATGGGATGTGGAGCGTCCCACCCGGGTTCATTATTGCAATGCTGGATCTGTATTCCCCTCCGTAAGAGCAACCAATGAAAGTCGCCACTGAGAGAGAGCCTTTCTATCTCACCGCATCGTCCCTCTTCATCCATGTCATCTCATGCGCGGAAACAGGCGTCTCCATGGTCAGAAATGCTCTGCGATCCTCATCGCTGCCGCCAGGCTTGTTCCCAGGCCATTCCGGCTCTGGCCGATAGGTCTTCGGTCTTCGCCAGAACCTGTCCAACCCAATGATCACCAGGAACAGCGCTCCAACTATGGCGACCACGATGCCATACGCTATGGTGTAGTGGGTGTTACCTACGACTTGCTGTTACCATTGGATCATAATAACATTGGACACGAAAGACTCACCCGCAAAATCCAACCCCAGCCCGCCGTTCACCAACCCTAATACAATCACCGCAGGTCCGAGAAACCGATGCACAATCCCCATAGGCGAAGTTTGCTTCGTTCGTCTGAAAATCCGATGTTGCACCAGGCCCAGAACCGCTTGCACGAACATTGCGGCGAAGATCAACAGTCCTAAGATCTGGTGTCCAGATCCGAAATTCCGTGAGCGAATGTACTGCCTGCTGATATACACGCCGGCGGCGAACCCAACGATCACAATGGCAATGCCGATCAACTGTAAGCCGGCGTGATAGAAGATGCCAAATCTGCGCAGCAACTGCATGACCAGCGCGCCGGTAGGAAAGACCAGAATGAATGCAAGACTCATAAGCACGCCGTGCAGAACGGGCGCCCACTCGACATCAGAGTGCGTATCGAATGCCTCGCTGGCGAAAGCGTAGGCGAAGTTCGTGTCCGCCACGCCAGAAGGGGAACCCCCTGGATCGTTTGGCGGAGGCACACGGCCATGTTCAGGCGTCGACGTCGCAAATGTCATGTCGCCTTCGAAGTGGCCGTAGTAGGAATGTCGACGCAGCGAGGCAGCGACGTCGTCGGACTGGAGGGATGTGCTTTTCCCAGGATCGCTTCCGAGGGCGAAGATGAATGGCTGTATTTTGTTCTCTAAGTCGAGAGCGCCGCGAGACCACTGCGTGCAGTTCCGGCAAACGGCGTGCGCGATCATAATGCCGTGCTCGACTTTGTTCGCGGCAGGTGCGTAGGCGTCGGTGAAGATCTTCTCAATCACCACGTCTTTTTGGAACTCCGGCTCGGAGTGGCCTGTAGCGATGCGAGGGCTGATTGTGAGGTCTAACCCGTTGCTGCTCGGGTAGGCGATGAGCATGAAGCTGTCTTTCATCCGCGAGCCGAAGCCTGCTCCCATCCAGCTGAAGGCCGTCGTGTTGGATTGGATCGCCGCGTAGGCCGACATGTGGAAGAAGATGTCGCCCGTTTCGGGCACGATGTTTAAGGCAAACACGTATGACTGTGGGTGCTTAGTCGTATTTGGCGCGATGAAATATGTGCCGCGGGCTTGTAGGTCGATGTCATCCAGGGCTGCTGTGAGGTGTAGACATGTCGAGAGAGCCGCGATGATGCATCTTAGCAGAGAAGTTCGTAAGGACATCTTTACCTTCAAGGCGGCAGTCAAGTCATAACTTCCTGATGGAAACGCCAGTGTCCTTCAACCGGTCGATTCAGATTCCTCTCGTCTAGGCGTAGAGTGCGGTCAAAAACCAGCGTACAGGATACGTTCTAGCAGGAAGAATGAAGAAATGTATCAAGCAAGACACTGGACCGTCAGCTCAATCACAAATACACAGAAGTTTCTCTCCCACCTGCAACCGCGTGGCGTGACCTCACTACATGCATGTTATCTGACTTGCAGCACACACGTAAACGCGCATATTCACAAGCTAGGCCCATCAATCCAGCATAGCCCAGCATCAGCGATTATCGCACCAACGCAGAGTGTCAGATTCCGTGGAACATAGACAAACGGAATGCGGGAAGCTGCAATGATCTTGAGGTTGGTACAGCAAGGATCTGTATCCATGTGCATCCGCCCGCTGGCTGAGTGAGGCTGAAAAAGCTTACATCTCACGGACGTGGGATCCTTCGGCACATGTTCTAAGCTTAGTACATTTCGGGAGTTGGCTGGGATTCAGCAGTGGTTTTCATGTCTTTGCGGTGCGGTCTCCTTTTGATTAGTATGAGATCGATGATAGGAGCAGATATAGTATGCACTTAGACATATGGCTCTCTCGCGTGTGCCTTCTCATAGCATAGGATAGGATTGATGACTGTTGCAGATATAGCAGGCATATTGGCCGGGATTTTCTACTACTATTCCATTGTCTCCACCGTAATATCTCGTTTTGAGTAGTATGGAATCGATGATAGGAGCAGATAGAGCATAAACCGCAGCTGGGATAATACGTTAATTTCTCCTGGCTCTCTACGGTACGGGTCTTTTGTGGGTAGCATGTGACTGATGATAGGTGCATAAGTAGCATGAACGTGGCCGAGATAGCACGAATACGTGATGGAGACGAAGTCACCGTGTTTTGGGACGTAAAAGCTCACCACTAGTACAAACAGCACCTTGAATTTGTCCTACCTGACACAAACTCCGTCGAAAAGTACCAGATGATCGATAGCATTGACAATGGTGGCATCATGGTGCGCATTCTTCTGTGACGAAACTTGACATACCTGGGACAAACAATTTCGTCGGGGAGTACCAGATGATCAACGGCGTCAATGTTGGTGGCATTATGGTGTATGTACGCATTATCCTGGGACGAAATCTGATAAAATGCGTCGTTAACACGACGTGAACTAATAGCGCGCAGTCGTCTTCCTCCCGCATCCAGAGTTCATCCAACGTTGGGCGGACAAAGATGTCATCAAGCGAGACACAGAGCTCTCCGAACAATTCACATTGTCTCCGGCTTGGACATCAACCTCGATCGCCTTGAGAGACTTTTGCGAAGCCGCGCTCAAGAATCGTCCAATGTGAACGTCCCAAAGATCGATCCAGACAATTGGGGGCACAAACGGGAAACAAGACTGATGCCAGAAGAACGGCGTCCGTATCTTGGTGAAATCCCAGACGAACACTGCGTTCGTCGCGACAAGTTGTTGCGAGACAACTTCAATGCTGAGGCGATCCGTTCTGGACGAGTTACAGCCGCGATGAAACAAACTGAGACGGTCTTATTCGCCGCAGCGAGCACTTTGCCGCTCAACCCAATTGTATCTGGGCAGAAAGGGACAAACTGCAAAGCTGAATGGAGACAATGAATCGTCTTAGGCGCCTCGAGGACGACGCTATCTACTCACACGACCGGGACATGACAGTGGCAGACAAGTTGCAAAATCGAATGAAGACGATGATACTCGTCGCAAACTTTGGGACGACTATCTTGAGACAACGCAGCTCAGGTCTGCGACACGTGAGGGACAACTTGCACGACCTGAGGAGTCCAATTCTGATGCTTTGAACCAGATAGACAGACACTTGGAAGACAAGTGCCATCACAACGCTGTTTAAGTCCGGACGAAAAGCTGCAGAGGGAGAGACAGTGGAAGACCCAGACGAACGAGGAAGACGGGACCGAACCAAAAGAATGCAGCAAGGAAATAAAAGCAAGCAGAAAAGTGCGAAGATGACAAGATGCGAGACAGCTCTGCTCGCTAAGACTGGCCAGTCGAAGGACGAACTAAGGCGTCGTCGTGACAAGAGAGGACAGGAGCCACAGAGAGAAACTATTTTCTTGTAAAGCATTTTTAACATCTCTCTCAGTGGTTGGAGATTCATTTGGGTAGACGAGAGTCGCTGATGTGAGCACTAGAGTCACGGAGAGAGCCCCTTTTGCAAGACATTTTCAGACCATATCTCTCCGTCATTCTACGTTGCTTCGGATAAACAGGCGTCGCTGATATGAGCACAAGAGCCACGGAGAGAGCCTCTTTTGCAAAACAATCTTAGACTATTCCTCTCGGCGGCGTAACGTCGCTTTCAACAAATAAGAGTTCCTAATACGAGCACGACAGCTACGGAGAGAAGTCCCTTTTGCAAAGCATCTCAGATCATCTCTCTCAACGGACCTGCGTTGCTTTGAATGGACGGGGTCCGCCGATATGAACACGAATGCCGCGGAGAGAGTTGTCGTTACAACGCGGTGTGAACGGAGTCTGAAGATCTTGATGGAAGTTTAATTAATACAAGTATATAAGAGACGTACATAAAGAGGGTATTTAGCAAGTGGATTTGCAGAGCCTTGACAAAACAATAAAGGCAGAGCTGCTCAACGAAAAGAAACATCGACAGCTGACGAAACTTGTTGTTTCATACAGCCAGAAAATGAAATATGAAGCCGCTTTTGTTCCAATCTCAAGCGTTGTGAACATCCGTAAAAATCAATCCTTCCAAACAATCTAGCTCCTGTCACTGCCCAGGGGACCAGCAGGCCTGGCCTTCTCGGTGATGAGCATGGAGTCAGGCTCAGTAGACTGGCCGTTGCTGCTGGAGTAGGCCTTGCTGGAGTAACCCTCGGTGGTCTTCTCGCCCTCGGAGTCGAACCATCTCGGCTCCCTCTTGGCGACCTTGACGACGGAGAACCAGGGGTTGCCTTCGGCGGTGGCCATTTCGAAGATCTGGTCC
Source organism: Cladosporium sp. IMV 00045 (assembly GCA_001931905.2). Lineage (NCBI taxonomy): Eukaryota > Fungi > Ascomycota > Dothideomycetes > Cladosporiales > Cladosporiaceae > Cladosporium > Cladosporium sp. IMV 00045. The sequence continues at coordinate 19,558 of MSJI02000024.1, forward strand.
ACCTCCTCGAGACTGCGAGAGCCGGTCTCGGGGTAGAGGTAGTAGATGGTGGGGACGATGATGGCGTTGATGACGCCGTACGTGACGTAAATCTTGTAGCCGATGTCGAAGAACATGACGGGGCAGGTGATGACGACGCAGAAGTTCGCGAGCCAGTTGACGGCGGTCGAGGCGGCGTTGGCTGGTCCGCGGATGCTGAGCGGGATGAGCTCGACGGCCCACAGCCAGCTCATGCCCTGCCAGCCGACGGAGAAGAAGGAGGTGTAAAGGAAGAGGAAGACAGTGCTGGCCTTGTGCGCGGCGGGGGTAGCGACCACGTGCAGGACCGCAAGAGCGATCATACAAAGGCACATTCCGGAGGCGCCAAACATGGTCAAAGCCCGGCGACCGAAGTATCTGTCGATTCCGATGACGGAGAGGACGGAGGTGATGAAGAACCAGGTACCGCAGGCAGAAGCGAGGAGCAGACCGATCTGGATGGAGTACTGGAGCTGTACCGCGAACATACTACCGAGGAACTGGACGAAAAGGTTGACACCGGTGAATTGCTGCATCAATTGAAGCAAGACTAGAGGCAGTGTTAGCGGGAAAGAGATAATGAAGCAGGATCATTGGCTGACTTACCGGCAAGAACAAGACGGTGGAAGTGACGTTCCCTGCCCATGGAAAACATGCTAGTGACTGAGCTGCCGCTAGCCAACTTGATGACGGTGTTCTTGATCAAGAGGACCTCACGGCGAACATCTTCGTGCTCTGGGGGAAGTTCCTCAAGAGCGGAAAGAACGTTGACTGCCTCCTTCTCCCTTGCGCACAGCAAGAGATAGCGCGGCGACTCCGGGAGGAAAACAACCATCAACAGAGCCGGAAGGAGAAGGGCGATGGAGAAGGCAATAGGGAATCGCCAGGAGACTGACAAGGTGTGAATGTAGGAGAAGCCAAAAGTGATCCAGTAAGCAAGGGTCAATCCAAGAGTGATACAAGCACCGAAGGAGACCATGAGCAAGGTACCACGGCGGTGAGTCTTAAGACATTCGGCCTGCCACGCTGGGATAGTCGAGGCGATGAAACTGGGAATGTTAGGACTGTTTTGATTGTATCGATGGGGTGGTGGCTTCCTTACCCGTTGCCAATGCCAGAGACGACACGGCCGACAATGTACTGTGGCAGAGAGAACGAGGAGCATTGGATGAGTTTACCAACGATCTCAACACTCAATCCAGCAATGATGCAACCCTTGCGACCGAGCAAGTTGCAGAGGAAAAAGGTGAACACAGCACCAGCCAGACAACCGAGATTCCAGCTACCAATGACAGCACCAGTACGCAGGTGCACAGGGCGGATACGCATGCCGTAGGCGTCGATATCCGGGAATTGTTCACGGAAGTCATCGACAAGCAT
>MSJI02000025.1:0-22549 GCA_001931905.2 Cladosporium sp. IMV 00045
TGATATCTTCGCTATAACATATGCTAGAGTCGTGAATCATCCGCACAGGTGTGCATGGGATGTGTTTTTGGTAGAAAGTCAGGTTGCAAAGTTTACTAGTGGAATGCAGCAGATCGTTGAGAGCGTATGTGGCAGCCAAGCTTTCCGACTCCATACTTACCAATCCACCCCGAATCTGAACGGCGGAATATTGTTATTAGATTTTAATCTTGGATGCCTGCATATTTCCCATAAACTTGCGAATTTCCTAATCCCTGTCAGTGGGAGCCAAGGTTACACCAGCGAAAACCCTAACCCTAAAGGCTCGCTGGTGTAACCGGGTTATATAGCTGGTGTAACCAGGATATACCGGCTAAGGGACAGTTAGACTAAGTTATCGCAATTTCTGCGAAAGAGGATTGTGGAGCTTCAAAACTGGTTTCCATCCATTCTACTTCCTCCGTGACGCCTCACCGAACATATTTATTTGCGCTTTACTAATCTTGATGTATATTGAAATATGTACCCTAAAGGCTTTTTACCAACCTATCAGTGACCGACAACAGACTTCGGCCGATATGCCTCCTCCAGATACATCCCATCCTCATCCGAGAGATCCCAACACGCCGTCCGAACAGCTTCATCAATCCTCTTTTTCGTGTTCAAACCCATGATCGGACAACACCCTTTCTTCATTGTCCACGCCGCTGCGACTTGCGCCATAGGCACTCCATGCTTTCTCGCTATTTCTTCCACGCGATCCGTGATGACCTTGTCGATCTCCGTCTCTTGACTCCAGATCAGCGATTTGATCGACCTGTCGCTCTCTCCGCGCAAGGTCTTCTGTGCCGCTCCCCAGGGCCGCGCCAATACGCCGCGCGCCACCGGGGACCACGGAATGATGCCGATGCCGGCGAAATCGCAATACGGAATCATCTCACGCTCTTCTTCGCGATAGAGCAGGTTGTAGAAATTCTGCATGGAGATGAACTCATGGTAGCCATGTGCGCGAGCGACGTTCTGGAGATCTGCGAAAAGTTTTCATTCATTAGCCAAGCTGCTAGGCGGCGAACGAAAGCTGGCATGGAAAACTCACTCTGCAGCTGCCAACACGCCATCGACGATGCCCCGATGTATCGCACCCAGCCCTTTTCAATCACGTCGTTGAGGGCCCTCATGATCTCGAGCGGTGGCGTTGAGAGGTCCAGTCGATGGATCTGCAGCACGTCAATGTATGTGCCTAGTCGCTCGACACTCGCCTCCACCGCGTCGAAAATGCGCTTGCGGCTCAATCCTGTGCGGTTCACCATCGCGCCGTCTTTGCTTGTCATGAGGGCGTCATTGCGCGGTTGCGATGGATCGTCGTCCACGCCGAAGAAACACTTTGTCATGAGGACTAGGCGCGAGCGAGGGATAGAGTAGGTCTCTATGGCTTTGCGGATCAACCGCTCGGATTGGCCATTTGAGTACGTGTCCGCGGTGTCCCAGGTATTGATTCCGGCGTCGAAGGCGTGCTTCAGTAGGGGGAGGGAGGTTTCTTCGTCGAGCACCTGGACTGTTTGTCAGAGATTGCCAGGTGATGCCTGTGGTGGTGTTAAGTGGTGGAAGAACACACCCAATCTTGCCATGTAGGTGACCCGTACGACATGGTACCCAGGATGACTTTGGAGACTCGCAGGCCGCTCGAACCCACGTTCTGATATTGCATTTCTGCCTCTGACATGCTTAGCAGTATGAAGGAGGACGATGTAGTGTATGTGATGGATCCGGTGGGGCGTTGCTGAGAGCAGACGTCAATCCTTTTTGACGCACAGGAGGCTCGATTGCCAGCTCCTTGTTTTGTCTTTCAAATTTACTATCCAGCACATCTTTGCCCCTGGCCTGGGTCGATTCTGGCGAGCTGTGATGCGGCGGCCAACGTCATGCACCCGCATATGCCCGCGTGCCGCGCAGCAGTAAGGAGGACCGCGGAAGCGGCGTGGGGCAAGCTTAAACCTTGCCCTGAAGAGGCGGCAGAGCTTGATTCAACGCCGCTCGTAACCCGGAAAGTCAAGTCGAAGCGGGGCACGTCGCCGCAGCACGTGACCACTAAACGCTGCGCTTTCAATGCGGTAGCCAGCTGCGTGCGTAAAACTGCGAACTGAAGGCACTTGATGAGTGGAGGGATCCTGCAGGTGACAGGGAAGACAACCAGGTGGAAAGGAAAGGGGTTTGTGCCTCGTGCTTCAGCAGCGAAGCCCACCAAGTACAATCAATCGCCGCGCTCCTCGGGATTTCGGAGTAGAGTTGCCAGCCGTCTCTCAACATGAGTAGAATGAAAGCATGGCTGCAGAGCCTTTTCGAGTATCTCCCACCTCGTCTTTACATACCGAAACAATTTTATCCTGTACACGAGGTCTCCACCAATAGCCACCCTGTCAAACAAGTGCAGCATCATCCGCAACAGCACAGCATCGACCACCGACCCTATGATACCCTCCACCGTGAAAGTCGCAAACACTTTTACCGGCGATGTCTGGCAGGAGAAAGTCCACTTTGACAGTAGAGTTGGACTATTCGTCGGCCAAGTGACCTTCCTGCCTGGTGGGCGGACGTACTGGCACACTCACGAGAAGGGTCAAGTCTTGGAAGTGAAAGCAAGTTCAGGCTGGGTATGCGATGCTGGTGAGAAGCCACAACGTATCAGACCTGGTGAAATCGTGGTCTGTCCAGCGGGCACGAGGCATTGGCACGGTGCAGACGATGCGAATATGATGATGCATATGGCCGTCACTTTGGGCAAGACAACCTTCGACGATGAGGTTAGCGACGAAGAGTATACAGCGAAAGCTCGATGATCAGTTGCGAAGCAACAACTGACTTGCAAATACCATGAATTTGTCAAAATGAGACTGGACCAAGATAGCAGCCACAACATGCATGCAGAGCTTCCAATCAATTGTCACGCACGAGCTTTTCCTTCAAATCCGTATTCTACCTCCACCAAGCAGAGCGTGAGTCTTCTGTCAACCGATGGTAAGCCACGTCACTTGTGATAGTTAACAGTCGCTGAAAGCCCAGTCGGCAAGGCCGCGCTGCTCCGTATCTCGTGTTCAGTAAAATTTCATTCAAATCCATAAACTACATCGCGCTACATTTTAGCCGCCATCTCTCCCTTGACACCCCCCGCAGCGTTCTGCCTAAACATCTTCGCCTCCGGCTTATACTTCTTATGCGCCAACCTAACATGAAACTCAACATCAAGCTTTGCACCACCGGGCTCCTTGCTCTCCGTAGGAACAAAATCCAACAACAAATCGTCTTTCGTAGCGAACACCGTGTCTGTAGGAATGTAAGGATCATCTCTTGGGTACAGTTGTGCTGTAACACCAATGTAATCGTCGTGCGTGACCATCATATGGATATGTGCGGGTCGGTGAGCGTGGCGACCCATCATTCGGAGAACTTCTGCGGAGGGGCCGGACGTGTCAATCGAGTACTCGGTGGGCTTAAGGCAATAGAACCAGAATTCTCCGTTGGCGTTTGTGAGGAACTTTCCGCGGAGATTGTTTTTGCTTTGGTTTTCGGGATCGTGGGCGTCGTATTTGCCGTTTGTGCTCGCTTGCCACATGTCAAAGGTGGCGTTAGGGATGGGGGAGCCAGTGTCTACGTCCTTGATCGTGCCGTGAAAAAACGTGAGTTCGCCGTCAGCGGGCATGTTTTGAATCACGCTGGCGCCGAGCTCACGGTAGGGTGTGTCGGGCGACCAGAACGGTCCAAGGATGGCGGATGAAGTCGGTGCGTGCCCTGCATCTGTAACCACTGTATGGTTGATCTCGTCTACAAGACTGATTGTTTCGTTAGTCTGATTCCGCATAGTAATTCATGAGACTTGTCTATGCACAGGGTGAAAACTTACGACTCGACTCCCAGAATGTCGCAGAGTCTCCATGTCTCATTCCGGTTCTTCTGGTATGATTGCCCCAAGGAATTGATGTAATCGACGCCCAGCACCCATTCATCCTGCGTGAGTTCTACCTCTCGGCAGAAGTCATGCACATGTCTGATGAGAGATGTGAGGATCTCTCTGTGGCGAGGCTTGGTTTCCGGGCTCATCAGGTCGATCACCCGCTGGGTGAAGTTTGGATCAAATTTGCTTTTGGGGCTGCCATCTGTCGTGTCGTTTGTGTCGGCATGTGTGGTGTGGTTTGTGGTGCCATTTGTGTAAATGCCGTTTGTAGTACCATTTATGTAGGATGCGCTGCCGTTGACGCCGTTGGGCTCGTTGAAGGCCATCTTTGCAGGTGCTTTGAGATAAGATGTGAGAGTGAAAGGAAGGTGATACGTTTTGATGTCCGAGAAGAAAGAAACAGTGTGAAGAGTAAGCAGCGAAGATATACCCATTTAATGCGCAAGGTCTCTTGCCATCTTTCTTATCCGCTCGAAGCTGATTCGTGTTGGAAGCCGTTGCGGATGAACACTTACCCGCCGATTCTCTTCCCCCTCTCCCCGCGCTGCCGCATTCAAATAGGGTTTCTTCATGCCCCATGACTGGGCAAATTGTTCGGCAATCATCAATGGCAATGACATAACGGGTACTGTTCCAACCCCGAATGCCACAAACTGCCATGCGCACGCTGCTGCCGCATAGGGCTTTAGTGTGGTTTGATTCGCAACGAGTGCTCCTGAAGTCTCAGGCGGCAAGTAAAAATCATCGATAGGCTCGAATGTCGGTTAGCGTGACCTGTAATCACCCTACGCACATCCGAGCTTATCCGATCCCGTCAAACGTACCTTATAAAATCGTGCTGATGGAACAGCCGCGCGGAGGATTCAGTCTCCAATTCGTCTCCGATGACTTGTTTGTAGACGTGAATTCTCCATATTTCCCGTTTTGTTTAGCGGACAGAAGCGCAAGCCAGTCTCCCCAATTCTTAACCCCTCTTCAGCTGCTGTTGCGTGGCAGCGGGTCGTTAGCACCACCCTACCTGTCTTGTTATGCTTCCCATCGGTGTAACGAGTGTGATGCATGTCGCATACACGTCGATCACAATTGCAAGACTTCTGTGAGAATCATTTCATTAAAAATACTCTGCCTCTATCGTGTCTTTTCTACAATGATCTGAGTCTTCGCACTTGGCTCTTTGATTCGGCCTTTTGAGTGATTTGCGGCCATGCGTCGTAATCTATGGAAGCATGACCGCGTAGCAGTTGCAGAGATAGTAGACGTAGCCCAGTAAGATTGAGCAATTCTCCTAAGCAAAGGCACCTGAAAATGCAATGGGAACTCAAGTACTTCGAGAAATGGCTCTTTTTGCAATGATGAATAGCCTGCACGAATGAGTTCATCAAACTAGCATTGTACTTTGGATAGATTTCTCTCCAGGCCACAATTCGAAGTCCCTCTCGATAAGCTTCCAAATTCCTTCAACATCCCGAGAATCCCTATCATCCTTTGTTGATAGCATAGAGGTCATTGTCGTCGGCCGGGCAGCCAGGTCCATCTGACTCGAACTCAGCCACGCATGCACCGCCCGTATTGATAGAGATACCCTTGAAGTCGGTGCCTGAGCCCGATTCTCCTTCTGCGAGAACGTTGCCTTCCCAGTCCTTCACAGCGCAGCTCTCTGGATTGCCGCCGAAGTCCGCCACGCAGTGGAACATAAACGAGTAACTGTCCCAGCATTCACCCACAATCTCGAAGTCGCGACCATCTTGAAAGCAAGGGGCGTAGTCGTAGGGGTAGTCTTCGTCATAGATTGCTTCGCCGTCTTCGTTGATGATAGCGAAGCCAGTTTTGTAACCGCTTCCTCCTCCAGCGCCCTTGGGTCCAGCCATTGCGCTAAAAGATCCGGCAGACCAGACAACTCTTAGGCGCTCAGCCTGTGCGGTTGCGGCCGCGGTGACGAGTACAAGCAGGGCGTTCTTGAAGGAAGGCATTGAGTGATAGCGAGGAGTTTGTGTTTTGATGAATTGTGAAGTTGGGAGCTGTATTGTCAAGACAAGAAATCACTGCGAATAGCTGAAGGCTTTATATCCGCTGAAGTCTCTTCGTGAATCACGCCTCTTTGCATGATATCATTCCGAATGATGCACCGATCTTCCTGCATCTGTTCGATGACATTGTGAGCCGACGCGACTAGAATCCTTCGCGTGTCTTACATGACTCTACAAATCTTATGAAACGAGACATGTTGAAGATAGTCCGACTCGCCCAATGGTTATTAACGATAGCGGATACAGGCCCACCCCCTATGGGGTCTCCATGGGTGTACATCCTCCCGTCCAAGATGTGGGTGTATATGACAGCAATTCCGACTTAGAGTCGGAGACTAGAGAAGCGTGGGCCCATCATCGTTGAGGCTAACGTCTCGGAAAGTGGGCAGTTTGGAAAAGGATCAAGCCTATAGCGACGTGAAAGCTAGGGAGTGTACCTGCGGAAACGTCAAGGTTTGGACATCTTGGCGTGTAGTAGTGAGAAGCCTCAAGGTTTTTTCCAATCAGAACCACAACCACAAGAAGAGCGAATGTTCGGACTCAACTAGTATCGTGAAGCCAATATAGCTGATGGGCTCATTTCGTGATCGTGGATTCTTGCGGAGGCGAAAATATCGACCACCTAGCCTTGGCAAAAATGCGAGTGTGACGTTCACACATCCTTCGTCCATTCCTTCACGGGATTTCCCAGGCGATGCACCAACAGCCCTCTCAAGGTAACTCCTAGACCCGCTCGTTATTACGAACTGTCACCGGCGAGACCATGGGAAGATAAAATTGGAGATCCGAAGCTGTCAGCTCATGCTGCTTTCCCTCCAGAGCAATACATGTATCACCTGGAGTCTGTATGTAATTAAATCGATCATTACATGTAATGTAATACCTTCATAGATTTCATTTCATTCCCCAAAACCCCACAGTTTGCTCGTCAAACCCTCGCTGACGTGCTCCGGCAGCGCCAAAAAGCGTCATTGTCTCCCACTCATCAAAAAATTCTCCTGGGTAAGTCGAGACTTCTATGAGCATCAATTCATTCAAAAAATTTCTGACTCTATCATGTCTTTTCCACAATGATCTGAGTTTTAGCACTTTGGTCTTTGGGACTCTCTACGACCTTCACAGTCTGCATGTCAACATCAGCATGACCATGTCCATCAAAGATGACATCAATCTCTTCCAGCTTGAGGCCCTTTGTCTCGGCGAAGTAGAAGTACATGATCACGACTTCGACGAGACACCATCCAGCGGTAATGAGGTAGAAGCCCCAGCTAGACCATTCCATTGCAAATGGTATGATGTAGGTGTTGAAGAAGGCAGCTGTGTAGCATAAGCCGTTGTACGAAGCCATGCCGCTCGCACGTAGGGAGAAAGATAGCACTTCGAGGGGATACAGGTACGCCAGCGGTGTCCAGACGAGAGAATAGGCGCCGTAGAAGATGAAGATCATGGCTACTTGTGCCGCGGATGCACTCTCGTTTGATGAGCCGCCGTATTGTTTGTTGAGTACACCGACGATGATCAGAAGCAAGGCCATTATTGTTGTTGAGGTTACTAGGTGGCGTCAGTGATTTCTATCGGCATTGAGCTCGAAGACGGAGGAAGCTTACAGAATGATGGTCTTCGGCCGAGCTTCTCACACACGATGCTACCAGCAACTGCACAGAGAAGGTTGAAGACGCTGAGGCCGAGATTCACAGCTAGCTGTGTCTGGGTTCCCTCGATACCAGCTACTGTCAAGACTGTTCCGAGGTAGTACGTGATGATGTTGTTTCCAGAAATCTGACAGAAGACTTTGAATGCTGTTAGCAGTTGCGCATGATGACCAGGATGAATGAGAAATGCATACTAGAAACTGCTGCAACAATACCAAAACGCCACCTGTTTGGCCTGGTGTTTATCAACGACTTGAAACCCGCGTTTTGCACCGTCTTCTCATATTCTAAAGTCTGAACGATTTCTTCAAGCTCAATTCTCAAGAGCTCCGAAGACGTGTCACCATTGGCGTGGTACTTGAGCAGGATGGCCCTTGCTTCTTCGAGCCGGTCGTTGTACACCAGCCAACGCGGGCTTTCTGGGACGAATGGCAAGACCACAAGACATAGGGCTGATGGTAGAAACTGGAGAAGAGAGGGCGCCCGCCAGCTCCAAGTGCTTTCGATATACTGAGTCCCGAAGGTGACGCCAGCTGCCATGACTCCACCGACATACCAAGCGGCACCACAAAGACCGGTCAAAAGGACTCTGTGGTTCGGGTGGCTTGTTTCAGATACGTATGCAGGAGCCGCGGTACTACCGGTGGTAACGCTCATGCCGACAATGAATCTGCCAATGGAGAACATAGCGACATGAACAGCTGATGACTGGATTGCGGCTCCCAGGATTGAAATGAAGGCGGTCACTGCCATGGCCCACTTGCGACCCCAGCGATCGGCCAGCCATCCAGCAAAAGGTGTTGCGACTACCGAGCCCAGGAACACAACAGCCACATTCAGGGAAGTTGTCGCTGTAGTGAGCTCGAAGTACTCGGTGTAAGACGGCAATATTTGCAGTCCGTTCTGTTCGGGCATCAGCCGGGTTTCAAGGAGGCATCGTTTAGCATTAAGCTCACCATCATAGACGAGTCATAGCCGACTGTTGCAGAATTGAAGATGGAGATATAGCATAGCAAGGCGAAGAGGTACCAGCCATTGCCATCCAACCGGCGTTGAGGGGCGGTGAAATCCATGGAGTAAGATGAGACTTGCTTTCTTTCCAGAAAGAAGAAAGATTGGCACGGTATTAAGTCGTAGGGGAGGCACACAGTGAACAAGGAAGCAAGCTCAAGATAAGCGAAGACGGTCTGGTGAGGCTGCAGCGCTTAGCTGCATGTTGCCACTATCCCACGGATGTCGGCAAGTGAGGTTGATGCTTTCGCACTCTATTTGTCTCGATAGAAGCGATGAGCAATAGTTATTGTTGTCGGGACGCTAAAGATGGAATGCGATAAGCGAGAATGTGAAGGTCCCAACGGATCAGGAAATTGTCGACTTCATCCTCGAGACCTCGCCTTCCCAACTCTTCGACGTCTCTCGTACGCATTGGACACCTCATGATTTGTAAAATATTATTATTCCAGACACTGTTGATATACCTGGTGATATACCTGTGTAGATGATCGAATGTTGGTCGGTATCTACTCACGTTGACTTCAGGCCGATAGTTAAGGAAGGGTAAAGTCTCCGCGAGAGCGGAGAATGGGGGCGGAGAAATTCGACCCTTACGTGGTGGGACCTGCAGGAAGCTGATTGAAAAAGATGGGGCAAATTCGGCGAGGGCTCCCCAATGGCAACTTTCTTGCCGTAAACGGGACAAGCGTCAATGAAGACTTCCACGGCGGATAAGCAGCAGCCAATCCTGCGAGCCCTTGCATCCGATGTCAACTGTTCGAGGCCGCCTCCTGCTTGACTCGCATTCGAGCAATGAGATTTGGTGAGAGATAGCCGGTATGCCAAGCTCAGCCTGTATGGACGAGGCAATTTGACAAGCAGGGGTTGGCATTTTGCACAACATATATGCGATAGGACCGACTGACTGCTGAGACGAACCTTTGAAGCATTCGGCATCACTGAAATGTCACAAGCACACCGTGTGCAAGAGTTGCTGGACGCCTTGACTCTGGAAGAAAAGGTCTCGCTTCTTTCAGGTGCAGATGGCTGGCATACGCAGAACATCAACCGGCTGGGTATTGGGTCTGTGAAGGTACGTCCATCCGTCTTGTGATGCAAACCCCTCCTAGCTCGCGAGTGCTGACTGCCCAGACAACTGATGGACCAGCCGGCGCTCGCGGAGTACTTTCTGTGGGCGGACCTACGGCTGCACTCCTTCCAGCTCCTGTGCTGCAGGCCGCCACTTGGTCTAAGAAACACGTTCGTGATATTGGCTGCATCCTAAGCCGCGAAGCTCAGTCCAAGGCCGCACAAGTTATTCTTGCGCCAACAATCTGTTGTTTGCGCAATCCGCTGGGTGGAAGGAACTTCGAGTCATTCTCTGAAGACCCTTTCCTAAGCGGAACTCTGGGGATTGAGTATGTCGCGGGCGTGCAAGAGAGCGGCCATGTTGTGGCGACTGCAAAACACTAGTAAGTCCCTCGATCACCCTGACGAAACCCAACGCTAACAGGTAAGCGTGGCGAACGAGCAGGAGCATCACCGGTTCAGCGTAAGTGCTGAGATAGAGGAGAAAGCTCTGCGAGAGATCTACCTCCGTCCATTTGAGATGCTGGTCAAAGCCGAGACCCCACCAGCATGCGTCATGACGGCGTACAACAGGGTGAATGGCAGTCACATGGACATGCATGCTTATCTGCTCAAAACAGTCTTACGAGACCAATGGGGCTTCAAAGGCCTTGTAATGAGTGACTGGGGCGGTACGAACTCCACTGTCCAGAGTGTTCTCGCTGGTTGCGATCTTGAGATGCCGGGCCCGGCTTTACGGAGAGGCAGCAAATTGGTAGAAGCTTTGAATGTACCAGACACCGGCGATTTGAAATTGGCCGTTGACTTGTCATGCCGAAGAGTTTTGGATCTGGCTGAGAAATTGGGAAAGTCAGGACTGTCAGCCCAAGAAGCAGAAGCAACCAGAGACCAAGAGGAATCGTCTGCTACCAACGACGCCGACGTGGCCACTTTGCGCCATATCGCCGCCCATGGTATGGTTCTGTTGAAGAATGAGCATAGAACGCTCCCTCTGGATCCGTCATTGTTGCAAGGTAAGAAAATCGCATTCGTGGGACCAAATGCATTCGCTGGTGCATCGAACGGCGGAGGGAGCGCAGCGATGAACCCTCAGTACCTCAGCCAGCCATGCGAGTCTTTCCGCACGATCCTTGATTCGAAGGGAATCGATGCCACTTTAGGCGTTACAAGCGGCTGTAGGTCCCACAAGTGGTTGCCTCTTCTGTCGGGGGATCAATGGAAGGCTCCTGATGAACAACTGAAGTTGCTTCGTGTCGACTTCTTCTCTTCCATTGATTGCACAGGCAAGATTGTGGAGACCCAATACCGAGACAACTCAAATATCGACCTATTCGATTCCGGACCTGAGAGTCTGAGAAATGGCGGCCGGCCATACTCTCTGCAGATGCGTTCGGTCCTGACTCCAACAACTAGCGGGAATCATTCTTTCGGCGTCTCAAGCGTTGGCGGTGCCAGATTGTTCGTTGACGGCAGCATGGTCCTTGAAAACTCCACTTGGACTGGTCTCAGCGAAACATTCTACGCATTTGGGAGTCCTGAAGTGTGTGTCAACGTACGTTTAGAGGCCCAACAATCCTACGAAATAGTGCTCGAAGCGTGGTCCGAGTCTGGTAACGCGGACGTTGCAACTGACTCCGCCGACATTGAGCCCATGCATGTCTATGGCGCTCAGCCATCTACTCGCCTAGGCTATCTGGAGGAAGATCGAAGTTCCATCGCCGAAGCGGTAGAACTCGCGAAAGCAAGCGACATCACAGTCGTGGTCCTCGGCCTCAGCGAAGAATGGGAAAGCGAAGGATATGACAGGAAATCCATGACTTTGCCTGGAAAGCAGAACGAGCTAGTCAGAGCTCTGTTGGACAACGTTGTGCCTTCGAACCAGATCATCATTGTCAGTCAGTGTGGTTCGCCGGTCGAAATGCCTTGGGCAAATGACGCCCCAACAATCCTTCAGGCGTGGTATGGAGGCCAAGAGGCTGGCAATGCACTGGCAGATGTCTTACTTGGTGCTTCTGCTCCAAACGGACGCTTGCCCATGACCTGGCCTTATGCATACTCCGACCTTCCTTTCGCGAGCGATGAGTCAAGCTGGCCTGGCGTCCACGACATCGTCAAGTACAAGGAGGGGACAAGTGTCGGCTACCGTTGGTTTCTCGAAACTGGTTTGCAACCCCAGTGGTGGTTTGGCCACGGTCTCGGGTATTCGAAGTTTTCCCATGAGATCAAGAGCATCTCGAATAGTCAGGACTGTTGGGTCTTAGAAGTACAGATCACCAACATAGGTGACGCTTCCTCGGAAGAGGTGGTTCAGGCGTATGTTTGGCCCTCGGGAAATCCCTCATTGCGAATGCTTGCAGGTTTCGAACGCACAAAGATGATGCAGCCGACAGCTGCAGTGGTCATCAAAATCGAAATTCTGCAAAGGAACATCGCCGGATGGGAAAATGGTAAATGGGTTCTATCTGCAGGTTCGTACATGGTGGCTCTGGGCAGGCACGCCGGCGATGATGATGCTACACTCGCATGCGTCGACAATCCAAATGACCTTTTCTGGTTGCCCTGAAAGCTGTTACGCGAGTCAGTGACTGATCAAAATAGCGCCTCGCTAGTATATCTGCAGAACTTGGTTTAATAAAGTCAATATAACATAACTTATGGGCAATGCTATGATGGAGTCGCAAAGCAACCTCTGGTCGAGCGCTCATTTATCGAATTCGATCAAGACTGAAGACAGAAAGCAGGATCCACTTGTGCTTTCCCGTGCGCCAGGGACAATCTCAAATAACTTCCATCGAAAGGTGGTCGTTTCAGACGTGAGTGAACGGTTGATGAAATGAACAGAGAAACTTGCCAACGTGTGAAATAAGCAGATCTGGTACAACGCTCGTGTTTATCAGAGAACTGGATCGAACGATTGCAACAATGTATCAGTGCCAGAGGCAACGAAATGAAGAATGGAAAATGGAAAATTGTAATTGGGAAGCACATCCACGCCGCACAAGCGAGGAGTGATCTTTCCGCGTGGAAATGCGGGGGCGCATGAAGCGAAGATAGCCAACTGTACTCCGCACTCTCGTACTCTAGGGTACGGCATTGGCATTACTTGGCCCGGCTATATCATTCAGCCACGCCGGCGTGCCATTCGTGGGATCTGACCATCAAGTCTTTCCGGATAAACTCCTTCTTGAAGAATATCTTCCATGTGGCTTCAATGCTATGGAAACCAAGGACTCGTCTTCCCGATCGTCATCATCACTGAGGAAGAAGAGGAAAGATGCGAGATGAGCTACAGCACATCCTATGACCCAGGATACTATAAGTAGGCATGGCTCCCCTGTGAGATCAAGATTTTAGGTCTGCAGCAGTTTTCTCATTCCAGCCGCAACCCATCTCCGCGTCAGTCAATATGAAGTTCACCACTACTGCCATCGCTGCCGTCTCGCCGGCACTGCTTCAAGCAGCTGCTATCAACAAGCGACAGAATGAGGTCGAAGGCGAGCCCGATGCCACTCAAGCCGACCTGTCTGCCCGCCCACCTCACAGATTCCCCTTCCCTGTCACCACATTCCCCGTAGCGCAGGGCGACGTTGTTACCGATGATGCTATCTACGTTGCAGCTGGAACCACCTTTGATTGCGAGATGAAGAGGTACTCGCGACCAGAGGGCTTCTGCAACGAACAGGCCGAGGGCACCGACGCTGATGCTGTCTTCAACCTTCTTCCTGGCTCCACCCTCCGTAACTGCATCATTGGAAAGGACCAGTCTGAAGGTGTCCACGCCCTTGGTGACGCTTGGGTAGAGAACGGTAAGCGATCCATGTGAGCCTATGAAATGATTGAACACTGACACCTCGCTAGTCTGGTGGGAAGACGTCTGCGAAGACGCCTTGACCTCCAAGGGACTCAACACCCAGTCAGTGTTTTCATGTCTCTTCTCGATCATGCCAAGGCTAACGATCTCGCAGACTCCGTGTCATCGGTGGTGGCGCCATGAATGCAACCGACAAGATCTTCCAGGACAACTCTCTGGGTGGCAAGTACAACATCACGGGCTTCTACGCCCACACGTTCGGCACCTTCTACCAATCGTGCGGCAACTGCTTGAACCAAGCCAAGCGCAACGCCACTATCGAGAAGTCGATTGCTCTCTTTGGCACCAGGCTTGGAATAATTTCTCCCAACTGTACGTATTACTTTCATGAATGTCACGGTGATTTGTCATTACTAGGGGCCGATCCACAATTGGCGGACGAGCTTACCGGCCTCTTTGGGTCCCTGTCAATTGCAATCATTCCTCGTTAACCTAGCAAGAACTATGTGCTAATCATTCTTCACAATCAGATGGTGATGAGATTCGCATCAAGGACACTTTCTACGAGAACATCACCGAGATGGTCACCAAGGAGATTGGCAACAATGTCCAGACCGTGAGTCATTCCGCAATAGACCAAAATTCCAAGTGCAAGTTCGACCTGACACTTCCGAAGTCTCCGATTCACATGGGTTCCGGCCCAGACAGCGCATATGCGCTCTACAACTTGACCCGCGACAACATCCTGGAGTGGGAAGGCGAGACCCCGGAATGGCAGTACGTGCCTGAAGAACCCTATGAGTGGCTCGATGCCGCCTGGCCGAACGGATATAACTAGATCATAACTTTGGTCCTGGTCGAATAGGAAGGAGAATCAGGGTTTGATGGTTGTGCGAGTCTATTAATGAACATATATAGACTATCCCGGCCGGACGCAAGATGCTAATGAGAACGATGACGACATGTTCCATTCATATTCATTGTGACTTTTCTTTGGATCGCACCTCCGATAACGTACATCAGCACACACCGTGCCTGTCTTGTCTGAGGGAAGCTCATTAGACATCATGCAAGGAGCGTCACATAATTGACATCGTTTATTATACTTAGTTGCTATATTTACTGCTAAGATTCCAGGAAGAGGGCTTATCTGTACATTCAAAGCACTTGAGCCAACCGGATGATTCCGGACATAATATGTAAAATCAAGCAAATGTAGACTTATAGTTTGCTCCCAAACACGTTCTTCATTTATGAGAATGCTCTCTATTCGTTTACTTCTTCCCTACGTCCCCTTCAGAGTCTAAGAGTCTGTAGGAGAGTTTGACAAATCATCGTCTCGCAGATCTTAGGATCACCCTGAAGAACTTTGACATCTTGTCTGCGAGTAGTCAACCCTGTGAATTGAGTTGATCGTCTGAGGATGTGAGGCAGGAAGTGAGGAAAGCGGTGTTCGTGAGCTAACTTCTGCGCATGCTACCTATGGAGTAGGCTGTCTTCTGCCTAAGTAGCTTGGAATCCCGAGCAGCTTGAGCAAGATGTGAGACTCATATATCGATGAGCTGGAGAACTTCAGTCTAGAGATTCGCCTTCCCGCTGTACTGCTGCATTGTAATACTCGGCCCATTGATAAGATGGCACCGTGCAGTAGAAAAAGAAGTACACCCAAGTGTAGCCAAGCAGTCGCCTGACTGCCACCGGAACACGACGCTTGACACTTCTTGGAATCGCGCGAATCAACAGTGACTCTGCGAACCCACCAATGAAGTTGAGCAGTAGAAACCTCAGATCAAGAAAAGGGTCGAGATCTGGTTCGGCTTTGAGGTTTGCGAAACAATGCGCAACTCCGGAGAAGGCGAAAACCCAGAACGCAATGAAAACCTTCTCTGCAGCAGTTCCCGCTTTGAGCCCCAGGATACGCCGTGAAACGACCTGACCGTACATAGCCTGAGATGGAGAGGCGATTCTGTGCCAGAAAACACCCCAAAAACGACGTAGGCTGCATGCCTGCATCGGGTTTCCAAACAGCGGCGGCCAATCGTCCGGATGGTCCACAGGAAGAAACACCACGAAAAGGATGGCCAATACTGTATGTAGGGTGTGGACGAAAACGATGCTTACCCAAGCCCAGTGGAGTGCAAGAGAAAGTCGAAGAATCGCCTGCCGATCGAACTTGAGATGCATGTAATCACGGTGTTGCTCGGTGAAGTCGTCGGGCTCTGGATTTAGGGTCGCCAGTATCAAAGTCTCGCATGCAATACATGCGATCCCGATCGCGGCCAGCTCCAGTAGTTTGCGCGCCAGAAACGTCGTTCGCTTGGTGAGAGCAGATCTTCCCTCTGTTTGGCGTTGAAGATGAGACCTTTGAGGATTCATCCATGCTTTCAATGCAACGACGGTGTCACTGCGACCAGCACAAGTCTTTCTCAGTTCATTCATGGTCCAGCATTCGACTGTGAGCGCAGATGTATGATGCACTGCCGCGCATATTGCCGTCAGTGCCACGAACCACACACTTTCGGGCAATATAAGAGCCAATCGATCGGCCTTGCGAAAGCACTGCAGATGAAACCATATATGGAGCGGCGTTGACTTCCAGCGAGAGCTTGTTGGCTGGTGAAGAGACATATGGAATAACGGTATCGTTGCGAGAAACCAAGCGATAGGTTCTAAGACGAATAGCGTTTTGTAGAGAGATTCCGTCATTGCTGAGTCCTAAGTTGCTCTTTCATGGGTGGCGTGATGGTCCTGGCAGACGTTCTGAGGGCTTAAGACAAAGAATCCAAGCGGGGCGGCCGCATTCTTATATGTCTGGTTCAATCGAACGTGGCTAGGGACTTAACGGGCCCACACTTGACGTGATGTGGGCCATGACTTGCCGGGCCTATCAATAGCACCTAGTATGGGAACATCATGATGAAGGCAATGCGCGCAGTTCGTATGGAAAACAGTTGCTACGACGAGCCATTGGCTCATTTGTGGCACTGGACTTGGAAAATTAGCTTTGGATGTTCATGATTACTACGAATCCAAAACCTTTCAATTGGCGTCAGCCTCACACTCGGAAACTGACTGAGCTCCTTCAACTTATGACATTTACTATCTACAAGGATTTACACGATTGACAATTTCATATCTGCTCAATTCTCTCTCCCATAGCTAGCTCACATCAATTCCTCACCACTGTTCGTCGCCATCATCACAGGTCTCGTTTCGGTTGGATTTCGGGAATTGCCTTCACCTCGTTTAGGCGACGGCCTGCAGGGCCTGGGCGAGCTGGTTGAACTCGTCCTGGGTGAGGCCGGAGTACTGGAGACAGGCAGAGCCGCAAGGGAGTGCGTAAGGGCCACCGGAGCCGTCGCCAGCGAGAACGTTGGCGAGGTTCATGCAGTAGGCCGGGACGTTGTCGAATTGGATGACTACGCATTTCGTCAATAAAATCTAACATCGAGACATGGCTTCACTTACCATCAGCGGCGGGGCTGGTGACATCGACGGAGGTCGAGGTGAGAGCGTTGAAGCAGCGGTTGTACTCCTCGTCAGAGACACCCGGGTAAGGGCTGGTATTCCGGGGAAGACGCTTCATGATGTAGTGGTTGTCACGCTTCGCCTTCTTGGTGGCGACGTCAACACCGACGTTCCAGGCACCGGTGCCGACCTCAGCACCAATCTTTGCGAGGAGGCCAATGCCACGGCCGAGGTTGGCCTCACCAGTCTGGGCCAGGACGGCGACGACCGCCGTGAAGGTGCTCAGGGTGTTGAAGTGCATTTTGAAGAATGAAGTGTAGTTTGGGAGAGTTTGGTTTGATGGAGTAGTTGTTGTAGATGATGGTGATGCTGTATGTTCTCTGGGATGAGGGAAATGTACGGCCTTATATAGGCATTCGGTGGCCTTTGGCTCAACATCTTCGATCGTTGTCGGCTGTCTAGTTGCACTGCGATCATCGATCAGTTCCATGCTCATGAAGTTTGCATGGGTGCCTATTGCGTTGAGCTCGTCTGCAACATTCCTTCACTCGCCAACGACAATCCTCGAAGGGCCCATGATGTGGAGTCTACACTGCCACTGTACTTGCCAATGCCAAAGCACTAGCAGTTGGCCGAAGGATTTTACCACTGTAAAGATGACGTCTGGAATCTGGAATGGCAGGTAATGGTTTCTGTTGGATGGATATCAACTTCAAGTCTCGTTGGATATTGAGAGCCCAGTACATCACGAAAACTCACCGTCAGCTTCACAAATGCCCAAACTTCCAAGCTATATTCACCAAAATCAAGCATGTTGTCTCGAAATCGGTGCAACCCCCTTGTCGCATTGCAGAAAAAGCGAAATTGGACAGCAATTATTTCCGCTTGGCATAGGTTGAAGCGTGCATCGTCTCTGCTCGTATCGAGCTCATCGAGCGCCAATAGTACCTTTAGCATGATGAACTTGGCCGCCAGATCCTTCGTGGTTTCATTCGGTGGAGACATTCGATTCATTCTGGCTGCCTATTCGCACAGTCGGAGTGGTTAGACGATCGTGGGTACGAGGGAAGGGATGAGAGAGCAGGCACTCGCTGAGTTCTTCCGGAGGATGTGCCGAAGCAGAGTGCCTGAGAAGAGTAATGAAGACATGGCGTCAAGCGCAGAAACAAGATGCACTATTGCACTTTGTTGCCTCGATTTCTGCAACCACAGCCGCAGCGGAGTCGTGACCCTTAGGAATCGTTCGAAGTATCCTGGATTTGGCTGGAGATATGGAGAGCCCAGACCTTCGGAACAACTCTCGAGGCTGTAATTAGTTAGCCCTTACTCAAGAAGTGGACCATATGGAGACGAAAGCTGAACATCACCTCGTCTACAAGCGACGAAGGAATCGACCCAAGGCTTCAGACTGACTCTCTCATATGGAGCAAGCGTTCCCAACGACTAGCCTAGTGACCAGTTCCCCAAAGATGCTAAGTGGCGTGTTGGAGATATCCACAGTTCAATTCGAGCCAGAGAGCTGCATATGATCCACGTGCGGTTGTGTGAGACATGGAGACGGAATGGTCCGATCGGGTACCTGTCGGAGACGGCTGAGGCGCTCGCGCCGAGCCCTACCAAAAGCGCGAAGGATTCGATATGCGGATCTTTTGTTACATCTGTCGGGTCGGATGTGATGCTTGACTCAAGATCCGGCTTGGCTCTACTCCTCCACAAATCGGCTAACTCCTCGGGGAAAACACATTCTCTCCACCTCGTGTTACCCTTGTCGTGTCTGCAGTGGTTGCCTATCTCTCAGCCCTCAAGGCCCTTGGATTTCAAATCCGCGATTACCTAGCGTGTGAAGAAGGATTCAAGGCCTCCACTATAGTGTTGGCAGTCACTGCAACAATGGTCCGTCGCTCCCGATGTGTTGGGACGTGGGCCCTTGGCATCCACGTGCAAAGAAATGATCGATTCATGGTTCTCTCACGAGCAACTGCGACGTCTGGGCAATAACGTCACCGGTTGCCAACATCCCCCGCCGCCCGCATATTGACAATGCGAGGAAGCGCAGTGGCCGTCGAATCAAGGCTCAACCTTTCCGAAGAGCAATAACGGCTCTGAAGTCTCTGGAAGACGTTAACCTCAGAGGGAAGGTGAGTGTCGTCGGAGTTGGATACGGCCTTGCTCAGAGATGCGTGCCCTTCATCGTTTGCCTTTGGTCTCGCCCGTCTTTCGACTTGATTTGACTTCCCGTTCATTCACCCTTCCGCGCCCGTCCATCTGACGTTCGTGTACTCTTGAACCGCTCATTCTACATCTTCGAAACTGACTCAATTTGGGAAGGTCCTCAACTTGAGCTAGTACACAAATTCGAAGGCTCCAAGCTCCGTCCACCCATAACCACTTGCCATCTTAACTTTGCGATTGGATTTCCTCAGGAACATCAGCTATGGGAAGCGATCAGGATGCCCATTCGAGGGCGTCGACAGACGTCCAAGAAGGGCAGAAGCAATTAAACGAAGCAAAACCCAGCACCGATACAGCTTCTGAGCAGCGACCATCTCTTGCGCCACGAAGCAGCATGGAAAGCAGAGCAACCACACTGCCCTCTTACCGCGAGCAAGCTGATCAACCTCCGAGGTACAGTAGCAGCACTAGTACCCGGCCAGGACCGTCTGCGCAGAATCCAAGACCCAGAGCACCAGCTAGTAGTTCTGGAGTCAGCGCAGCGGCAATAAGCGCGGTCATGGCTACCTCGAGCTCAGAACACGACAAGATGCACTCGAAAGGCACGAAGAAGGTTGACGACTGGAACAAAGACAATACGTACAAGGGCAAGCTTGCTAGGATGACGGGAAGCTCTGGAAAGTGGAATTATTTCGGTGCGGACGTTGGAGAGAACCCCTTCAAGCGTTTTGGTAAGAAGAAGTAGATGTTTTGTACACATTGGGCAAGAGCCTCAGAGTCCTCTTCGATGACCTACACTCCTTGTCTGTACAGCCATCTTGGACAACTCTAGATCGTGTTCCCAGTCGCCTTCTCCAACGGTCCGGTATAATCCAACCTTATTCTATCTGCATAAAACCCCGCCAGCCCATAACCTTGACAGCCACCGAGAGAGGCGTAATTGGGGACTCTTGCCTCTCCGACCTCTGTGAATATATCATCGACTCCTTCGCCCTCAGCACTGACGAGGCCGATGAGAAAGGCGTTATCTGCTGTTAATATCTCTCCACCTTCTGCGCATATACCATCGACTGCCCAGCCTACAACTCTAAAAAAGCCGCTGAGAGAGACGCTGTCGGAGGTCGAAGTCTCTCCGTCATCTGTGCAAATACCATCGACTCCCGATTCAAAAACAGCATGTAGGCTCGTGGAGAAACACAGGCCTTCATTCATTCAATTACCTCCCTCCGTCCCCTGCCTCCCCTCCCTCTCCCTCTTCCCCTTCCACCTCCCTCTCTCGCTGCTGCCTTCCTTCCCCTTTCCATCAACCGATTCACCCTTGTAGAGACCCATAACGCCCAAAAAAAAGCAAACAGAAGAAAAAAGAAAAAAATTTACTGACTTTGAAATTCGTCCCACTTCAGAAGTGGTCCGTAGCTGCCGAGGCCTCTCCTCATACGCTCCAATTCGTTAAGGCAAGTAGCCGCAGCGATGTACTTGAAGCTTTTCAGCTCACCAAGGCGGTAGTCGGATGCTCCTTCCTCACGGCAAGCAACCACCAGGCAGGCAATGGCGCGCGGCCACGCCTCGATCTCCCGCTCGGATATGTCGTAGAGCGCGTCCAGGTATTCGGTCTGATACATCGTATCATCGCCGTTGATGATGCGCATATTGGCGTACTCGGCAACAGCGTCGAAGCGCTCACGCATGGAGATGCTCAATTCACGCAGACTCTTCCCTGCTGGTCCGCCCTGCCTTCCCAGGATGATGCCTGCAAAAGCCCCGGTCTCGGACAGAGGGGCGTGGACCATCGGGCTGTGGGCGTAAAGGATGTCGAGAAGACTGTCTTCGTAGCCTGCACGAATGTCGCGGGCGAGATCCATGTATCTCTCGTACAGCACGCCGTAGTGTTTGGCTTGACGTAGCACATAAGTGAACAGCTTATCAAGTAGGCTGGGGAATACTGTCAAGGTCCTGGTGTGATGATGACGCTGCATCTCTTCAACAAAGTGCTTCTCGTCGATGTTCCGGTATAGAGGTGACCGAGGACCTTCTCGCTCCTGTAAAAGCGATTGGGCTTCTTCTCTTCGTCGATGCCCTCGAATGCATCGTCATCGTCACCTCCCTCCTGCTCTTCGAAACCGAGCTCGCCATTTGAAGACATCAGAACTCGTGGGCTTGGTGCCATGAAGTCAGGGCGGAAGCGATCGTAAGGCGGAAGTGCACTCATGTCGATCGGAATGCCAGTCTTGGAATAGTCGACAGCAACAGACGCCATGTGTGCGATCTTAATGCAACCAGGATCCAGAACGCCCAGCGGTTGCTGATCAGCACGTTGAAGATGTTTGGTGCTAAGCATGTGGTGACGAAGAAGTCAGACATGTCTTTGGTGGTTACAGGGCGGTCAGATTCGGTTGGCTTCACTCGAGGATACTCAGCAGCCGGAAAGGTATTGAGCGGACAAAGGCGGGGGTCGAAGATGATGTGGAACGTGTCGCCATCCAGGTCACCTCCGCCCAATTGACTGGGCAAGTCTCGGGCGCCATGCTGGCTGAAAACAATCACATTGCGAAGCTGTTGGAGCGGAGAGTCTGCAGGCACGTCCACGGCGTCGACGAGTTGAACATCGCCGGGGTGCAGTGCTGGCGATCTTGCAACCAAAACGTTGTTTCGCACAAGAAGTTGCTTCCCTCCTTGTACGGAAGCGTCAAAACCATCGGGTCCAGAGTTCGCCGCCGGAACAGCTTGTCTCTCACAAAGACCTGCCCTTTCCAGAGATATCCGGTTTCGTCAGCAACACCATAGAGCGTCATGCCATCTTTCACCGGGATTCGACCGCGGTACTTCAGATCCCGCAGCTCGGTGACGATAGCCATTTCGATAACACTGTAGAGAAACTGATCATGGTGCTAATCGAGCCCAATTTCTCCAAGGTGCCAGATAAGGGAGGTGAGACCGGCCGACCGAGAGACGTGTGATTCGCGCAGGAACAGCCCTGTGTTGATCGACGATTCGGTCATGAAACGCAGCCTACTCATGGCTGCAGCCTGAAGATCGAAGAACACTTGCTTTGGTACTGCAAGATCTTCCAAGATCTTGATGAGAGCACGATTCAAGAACATGGGAAGTGGTTTGAACGCCGCGCCGCAGACTTCGAGCTTCCACAAGTTGGCTGTTTCGAATTTCTTCGTGTTCGAGCGTAGACATAACTGCTGACCCGCCAGACGTGAGTCGAGCGAGACCATGCCTTTGGCACCCTGGAACCTGATCTGCAATGCGGTCGGCTTCAAGAGACGCTTCGTGCCGTAGACTCTCCACACTTTCCTCAAGAGCTCGCGAGAGATGGTGCCAACACCATCGGCGAAATCATAGCCATTGCGTGTGATGCTATCCAGTTGAACCACGCTGGAAGGTTCGACGTCGACGGTTT
>MSJI02000025.1:22569-39888 GCA_001931905.2 Cladosporium sp. IMV 00045
TTTTGGTAGAAAGTCAGGTTGCAAAGTTTACTAGTGGAATGCAGCAGATCGTTGAGAGCGTATGTGGCAGCCAAGCTTTCCGACTCCATACTTACCAATCCACCCCGAATCTGAACGGCGGAATATTGTTATTAGATTTTAATCTTGGATGCCTGCATATTTCCCATAAACTTGCGAATTTCCTAATCCCTGTCAGTGGGAGCCAAGGTTACACCAGCGAAAACCCTAACCCTAAAGGCTCGCTGGTGTAACCGGGTTATATAGCTGGTGTAACCAGGATATACCGGCTAAGGGACAGTTAGATTGTTTTTGCTTTGGTTTTCGGGGTCGTGGGCGTCGTATTTGCCGTTTGTGCTCGCTTGCCACATGTCAAAGGTGGCGTTAGGGATGGGGGAGCCAGTGTCTACGTCCTTGATCGTGCCGTGAAAAAAAGTGAGTTCGCCGTCAGCAGGCATGTTTTGAATCACGCTGGCACCGAGCTCACGGTAGGGTGTGTCCGGCGACCAGAACGGTCCAAGGATGGCGGATGAAGTCGGTGCGTGTCCTGCGTCTGTAACGACTGTATGGTTGATCTCGTCTACAAGACTGATTGTTTCGTTAGTCTCATTCCACATAGTAATTCATGAGACTTGTCTATGCACAGGGAAGAACTTACGACTCAACTCCCAGAATGTCGCAGAGTCTCCATGTCTCATTCCGGTTCTTCTGGTATGATTGCCCCAAGGAGTTGATGTAATCGACGCCCAGCACCCACTCATCCTGCGTGAGCTCTACCTCTCGGCAGAAGTCATGCACATGTCTGATGAGAGATGTGAGGATCTCTCTGTGGCGAGGCTTGGTTTCCGGGCTCATCAGGTCGATCACCCGCTGGGTGAAGTTTGGGTCGAATTTGCTTTTGGGGCTGCCATCTGTCGTGTCGTTTGTGGTGGCATTTGTGGTGTGGTCTGTGGTGCCATTTGTGTAAATGCCGTTTGTAGTACCATTTATGTAGGATGCGCTGCCGTTGACGCCGTTGGGTTCGTTAAAGGCCATCTTTGCAGGTGCTTTGGTATAGGATGTGAGAGCAAAGGGAATGTGATACTTCTTGATGTCCGAGAAGAAGAAAACAGTGCGAAGAGCAAGCAGCGAAGATATACCCATTTAATGCGCAAGGTCTCTTGCCATCTTTCTTATCCGCTCGAAGCTGATTCGCGTTGGAAGCCGTTGCGGATGAACACTTACCCGCCGACTCTCTTCCCCCTCTCCCCGCGCTGCCGCATTCCAACAGGGTTTCTTCATGCCCCATGACTGGGCAAATTGTTCGGCAATCATCAATGGCAATGACATAACGGGTACTGTTCCAACCCCGAATGTCACAAACTGCCATGCGCAGCCCGCTGCCGCATAGGGCTTTAGTGTGGTCTGATTCGCAACGAGTGCTCCTGAAGTCTCAGGTGGCAAGTCACAATCATCGATAGGCTCGAATGTCGGTTAGCGTGACCTGTAATAAGTTAATTACCCTACGCACATCCGAGCTTATCCGACTCCGTCAAACGTACAAAATCGTGTTGATGGAACAGCCGCGCGGAAGATTCAGTCTCCAATTCATCTCCGATGACTTGGCTGTAGACGTGAATTCTGCATAAGTTAATCCTCGTTTTGTCCAGCGGGCAGAAGCGCGAGCCAGTCTCTCCAATGCTTTAAACCCTCTTCAGCTGCTGTTGCGTGGCAGCGGGTCGTTAGCACCACCCTAAGTTGAATAATTATCTTGTTAGGTATGCTTCTCATCGGTGCAACGAGTGTGATGCATGTCGCATACACGTCGATCACAGTTGCAAGAATTCTGTGAGAATCAATTCATTCAAAATTCTCTGACTCTTTGGGTCTTTCTACAATGATCCGATTCTTTGCACTTAGCTTTTTGATGCGGCCTGTTGAGTGATCTGTGGCCATGCGTCGTAATCTATGGAAGCATGATCGTTTAGCAGTCGCAGAGATAGTAGGCGTATCCCAGTAAAATTGGCCTACTCTCCTTCTAAGCAAAGGCTTCTGACAATGCAATGGGAACTCAAATACTTCGAGAAGTGGCTGTTTTAGCAATGATGAATAGCCTGAACGAATGAGTTTATCAAGCTAGAGCATTGTACTCTGTATAGATTTCTCTCCAGGCCACAATTCGAAGTCCCTCTCGATAAGCTTCAAAATTCCTTCAACATCCCGGTAATTCCTATCATCCCTTGTTGATAGCATAGAGGTCATTGTTCTCGGCCGGGCAGCCAGGTCCATCAGACTCGAACTCAGCCACGCATGCACCGCCCGTATTGATAGAGATACCTTTGAAGTCGGTGCCTGAGCCCGCTTCTCCTTCGGCGAGAACGTTGCCCTCCCAGTCCTTCACAGCGCAGCTCTCTGGATTGCCGCCGAAGTCCGCCACGCAGTGGAACATAAACGAGTAATTGTCCCAGCATTCACCCACAATTTCGAAGTCGCGACCATCACTTTGAAAACAAGGGGCGTAGTCGTAAGGGTAGTCTTCGTCATAGATTGCTTCGCCGTCTTCGTTGATGATAGCGAAGCCAGTTTTGTAACCGCTTCCTCCTCCAGCGCCCTTGGGTCCAGCCATTGCGCTAAAAGATCCGGCAGACCAGACGACTTTTAGGCGCTCAGCCTGTGCGGTCGCGGCCGCGGTGACGAGTACAAGCAAGGCGTTCTTAAAGGAAGGCATTGAGTGATAACGAGGAGTGTGTGTTCTTGTAAATCGTGAAGTTGAGAGCTGTATTGTCAAGACAAGAAATCGCTGCGATTAGCTGGAGGTTTTATATCTGCTGAAATCACTTCGTGAAGCATGCCTCTTTGCATGATATCATTCCGAATGATGCACCGATCATCCTGCATCTGTTCGATGACATTGTGAGTCGACGCGACTAGAGTCCTTCGCGTGTCTTGCATGACTCTACAAATCTTGTGAAACGAGACATGTTGAAGATAGTCCGACTCATTAACCATAGCGGATACAGGCCCACCCCCTATGGGGTCTCCATGGGTGTACATCCTCCCGTCCAAGATGTGGATGTATATGACAGCAATTCAGACTGAGAGGAGGAGACTAGAGAACCGTAGGGCCATCGTCGTTGAGGCTAACGTCTCGGAAAGTGGGCATTTCGGGAAAGGATCAAGCCCATGGCGACGTGAAACCTAGGGAGAGTACCTGCGGAAAAGTCAAGGCTGAGACATCTTGGCGTGTAATAGTGAGAAGCCTCACGTCTTTTTCCAATCAGAACCACAAGAGCGAATTTTCGTACTCAACTAGTATCGGGAAGCCTATATAGCTAACGGGCTCGCTTCGTGATCGCGTATTCTTGCGAAGGCGAAAATATCGACCTCCTAGCCTTGGCAAAAATGCGAGTGTGACGTTTACGCATCCTTCGTTCATTCCTTCACGGAATTTTCCAGGCGATGCACCAACAGCCTTCCCAAGGTAACTCCTAGACCCGCTCGTCATTACGAATCGTCACCGGCGAGGCCATAGGAAGATAGAATTGGGAAATCTGAAGCTGTCAGCTCATGCTGACTTCCCTACAGAGCAATACATGTATCATCAGGAGTCTGTATAGCATTGAATCGATCATTACATGTAAGGTAATACCCTCATAGATTTGGTTCCATAAACCCCACTTTTGCTCGTCGAATCCTCGCTGACGTGCTACGACAGCGCCAAAAAGCGTCACTCTCTCCTACTCATCAAGGAAAGCTCCTGAGGAAGTCGAGACCGATATGAGCATGATTTCATTCAAAATGTTCTGACTCTATCATGTCTTTTCCACAATGACCTGAGTCTTCGCACTTTGGTCTTTGGGACTCTCTACGACCTTCACAGTGTGCATGTCAACATCAGCATGACTATGTCCATCAAAGATGACATCAATCTCTTCCAGGTTGAGGCCCTTTGTCTCGGCGAAGTAGAAGTACATGATCAGGAGTTCGATAAGACACCACCCAGCGGTAATGAGGTAGAAGCCCCAGCTAGACCATTCCATTGCAAATGGTATGATGTAGGTGTTGAAAAAGGCAGCTGTGTAGCATAAGCCGTTGTACGAAGCCATGCCGCTCGCACGTAGGGAGAAAGATAGCACTTCGAGAGGATACAGGTACGCCAGCGGTGTCCAGACGAGAGAGTAGGCGCCGTAGAAGATGAAGATCATGGCTACTTGTGCCGCGGATGCGCTCTCGTTTGATGAGCCGCCGTATTGTTTGTTGAGTACACCGACAATGATCAGAAGCAAGGCCATTATTGTTGTTGAGGTTACTAGGTGGCGTCAGTGATTTCTATTGGCATTGAGCTCGAAGACGGCGGGAGCTTACAGAATGATGGTCTACGGCCGAGCTTCTCGCACACGATGCTACCAGCAACCGCACAGAGAAGGTTGAAGACGCTAAGGCCGAGATTCACAGCTAGCTGTGTCTGGGTTCCCTCGATACCAGCTACTGTCAAGACTGTTCCGAGGTAGTACGTGATGACATTGTTTCCAGAAATCTGACAGAAGACTTTGAATGCTGTTAGCAGTTGCGCATGATGACCAGGATGAATGAGAAATGCATACTAGAAACTGCTGCAACGATACCAAAACGCCACCTGTTTGGTCTGGTGTTTATCAACGACTTGAAACCCGCGTTTTGAACCGTCTTCTCATATTCTAAAGTCTGAACGATTTCTTCAAGCTCAATTCTCAACAGCTCCGAAGACGTATCACCGTTGGCGTGGTACTTGAGCAGGATAGCCCTTGCTTCTTCGAGCCGGTCGTTGTACACCAGCCAACGCGGGCTTTCTGGGACGAATGGCAAGACCACAAGACACAGGGCTGATGGTAGAAACTGCAGAAGAGAGGGCGCCCGCCAGCTCCAGGTGCTTTCGATATACTGAGTCCCGAAGGTGACGCCAGCTGCCATAACTCCACCGACATACCAAGCGGCACCACAAAGACCGGTCAGAAGGACTCTGTGGTTCGGGTGGCTTGTTTCGGATACGTATGCTGGAGCCGCGGTACTGCCGGTGGTAACGCTCATGCCGACAATGAATCTGCCAATGGAGAACATAGCGACATGAACAGCTGAGGACTGGATTGCGGCTCCCAGGATTGAAATGAGGGCGGTCACCGCCATGGCCCACTTGCGACCCCAGCGATCGGCAAGCCATCCAGCAAATGGCGTTGCGACTACAGAGCCCAGGAACACAACAGCCACATTCAGAGACGTTGTGGCTGTGGTGAGCTCGAAGTACTCGGTGTAAGACGGCAATATTTGCAGTCCATTCTGTTCAGGTATCAGCGGGGTTAAACGGAGGCATCGTTTAACCTCGAGCTCACCATCATAGACGAGTCATAGCCGACCGTTGCAGAGTTGAAGATGGAGATATAGCATAGCAAGGCAAAGAGGTACCAGCCATTGCCATCCACTCGGCGTTGAGTAGTCGTGGAATCCATAGCGTAAGATGAATCTTGCTTTCTTTTCAGGAAATTGACGAACTGGCATGGAAGTAAGTCGTAGGGAAGGCACACAGTTAACGAGGAAGCAGGTTCAAGATAAGCGAAGACAGTCGGGTGAGGCTGCGGCGGCTTAGCTGCATATTGCCACCCCACGGATGTCGGCAAGTGAAGTTGATGCTTTCGCAATCTGTTTGTCTCGATAGAAGCGATGAGAAGCAGTAGCTATTGTTGTCGGGACGCTAAAGATAAAAATGCGATAAGCGAGGATGTGAAGGTCCCAACGGATCAGGAAATTGTCGACTTCATCCTCGGGATCTCGCCTTCCCAGCTCTTCCTCGTCTGTCCGGGTACTCCTTGGATAGCTCATGCTTTGCGTGGTGTCAGTATATATTACTGCAGACACTGGTGCGATGCCTGGTGATATACCTGTGTAGGTGATTGGACGTTGTGTCTACTCAAGTTGACTTCAGGCCAATGGAGAAGGCAAAGTCTCCACGAGAGCGGAGAATGGGGGCGGAGAAATTCGACCCTCACGTGGTGGGACTCGCAGGAAGCTGATTAAAAAAAGATGGGGCAAATTCGGAGAGGGCTCCCCAATGGCAACTTTCTTTCCGTAAACGGGACAAGCGTCAATAATGAAGACTTCCAGTGGATAAGCAGCAGCCAATCCTGCGAGCCCTTGCATCCGATGTCAACTTTTCGAGGCCGCCTCCTGCCTGACTCGCATCCGAGCAGTGGGACTTGGTGAGAGATAGCCGGTATGCCAAGCTCAGCGTATATGGACGAGGCAATGTGACAAGCAGGGGTTTGCATTCTGCACACAATATATGCGGTAAGACCGACTGACTGTTGAGACGAACCTCTGAAGCATTCGGCATCACTGAGATGTCACAAGCTCATCGCGTGCAAGAGTTGCTGGACGCCTTGACTCTGGAAGAAAAAGTCTCGCTTCTTTCCGGTGCAGATGGCTGGCATACGCAGAACATCAACCGGCTGGGTATTGGCTCTGTGAAGGTACGTCCATCCGTCGTGTGATGCAAACCCCTCCTAGCTCGCGAGTGCTGACTGCCCAGACAACTGATGGACCAGCCGGCGCTCGCGGAGGACTTTCTGTGGGCGGACCTACGGCTGCACTCCTTCCAGCTCCTGTGCTGCAAGCCGCCACTTGGTCTAAGAAACACGTTCGTGATATTGGCCGCATCCTCAGCCGTGAAGCTCAGTCCAAGACCGCACAAGTTGTTCTTGCACCAACAATCTGTTGCTTGCGCAATCCGCTGGGTGGAAGGAACTTCGAGTCATTCTCCGAAGACCCTTTCCTAAGCGGCACTCTGGCAATTCAGCATGTCGCGGGCGTGCAAGAGAGCGGCCATGTTGTGGCGACTGCAAAACACTAGTAAGTCCCGGCTCACCCTGGCAAATCCCAATGCTAACAGGTAAGCGTGGCGAACGAGCAGGAGCATCACCGGTTCAGCGTAAGTGCTGAGATAGAGGAGAAGGCTCTGCGAGAGATCTACCTCCGTCCATTCGAGATGCTGGTCAAATCCGAGACCCCACCAGCATGCTTCATGACGGCGTACAACAGGGTGAATGGCAGTCACATGGACATGCATGCTTATCTGCTCAAAACAGTCTTACGAGACCAATGGGGCTTCAAAGGCCTTGCAATGAGTGACTGGGGCGGTACGAACTCAACTGTCCAGAGTGTTCTCGCTGGTTGCGATCTTGAGATGCCGGGCCCGGCTTTACGGAGAGGCAGCAAGTTGGTAGAAGCGTTGAATGGACCAGACACCGGCGATTTGGAATTGGCTGTCGACATGTCCTGCCGAAGGGTCTTGGATCTGGCTGAGAAATTGGGAAAGTCAGGACTGTCAGCCCAAGAAGCAGAAGCAACCAGAGACCAAAAGGAATCGTCTGCTACCAACGACACCGACGTGGCCACTTTGCGCCATATCGCCGCCCATGGTATGGTTCTGCTGAAGAATGAGCATAGAACGCTCCCTCTAAATCCGGCATCGTTGCAAGGTAAGAAAATCGCATTCGTGGGACCAAATGCATTCGCTGGTGCGTCGAACGGCGGAGGGAGCGCAGCGATGAACCCTCAGTATCTCAGCCAGCCATACGAGTCTTTCCGCACAATCCTTAATTCGAAGGGAATCGATGCCACTTTAGGCTTTACAAGCGGCTGCAGGTCACATAAGTGGTTGCCTCTCCTGTCCGGGGATCAATGGAAGGCTCCTCGTGAGCCACTGAAGTTGCTTCGTGTCGACTTCTTCTCTTCCATTGATTGCACAGGCGAGATTTTGGAGACCCAATACCGAGACAACTCAAATATCGACCTATTCGATTCCGGGCCTGAGAGTTTGAGAAACGGCGGCCGGCCATACTCTCTGCAAATGCGTTCGGTCATGACTCCAACAACTAGCGGGGATCATGCTTTCGGCGTTTCAAGCGTTGGCGGTGCCAGATTGTTCGTTGACGGCAGCATGGTCCTGGAAAACTCCACTTGGACTGGTCTTAGCGAATCATTCTACGCATTCGGGAGTCCTGAAGTGTGTGTCAACGTACGCTTAGAGGCCCAACAATCCTACGAAGTTGTGCTCGAAGCGTGGTCCGAGTCCGGTAACGCGGACGTGGCAACTGACTCTGTCGACATTGAGCCCATGCATGTCTATGGCGCTCAGCCATCTACTCGCCTGGGCTATCTGGAGGAAGACCGAAGTTCTATCGCCGAAGCGGTGGAACTCGCGAAAGCAAGCGACATCACAGTCGTGGTCCTCGGCCTCAGCGAAGAGTGGGAAAGCGAAGGATATGACAGGAAATCTATGGCTTTGCCTGGAAAGCAGAACGAGCTAGTCAGAGCTCTGCTGGACGTTGTGCCTTCGAACCAGATCATCATTGTCAATCAGTCTGGTTCGCCGGTCGAAATGCCTTGGGCAAATGACGCCCCAACAATCCTTCAGGCGTGGTATGGAGGCCAAGAGGCTGGCAATGCACTGGCAGATGTCCTACTTGGTGCTTCTGCTCCAAACGGGCGCTTGCCCATGACCTGGCCTTATGCATACTCTGACCTTCCTTTCGCGAGCGATGAGTCAAGCTGGCCTGGCGTCCACGACATCGTCGAGTACAAGGAGGGAACAAGTGTCGGCTACCGTTGGTTTCTCGAAACTGATTTGCAACCCCAGTGGTGGTTTGGCTACGGTCTCGGGTATTCCAAGTTTTCCCATGAGATCAAGAGCATCTCGAATAAACAAGATTGTTGGGTCTTGGAAGTACAGATCACCAACATAGGTGACGCTTCTTCGGAAGAGGTGGTTCAGGCGTATGTTTGGCCCTCAGGAATTCCCTCATTGCGAATGCTTGCAGGTTTCGACCGCACAAAGTTGATGCGGCCGACAGCTGCAGTGGTTATCAAAATCGAGGTTCTGCAAAGGAATATCGCCAGATGGGCCAATGGTAAATGGGTTCTATCTGCAGGTTCGTACGTGGTGGCTCTGGGCAGGCACGCCGGTGATGATGATGCTACACTCGCATGCGTCGACAATCCAAATGACCTTTTCTGGTTGCCCTGAAAGCTATCATGCGAGTCAGCAACTGATCAGATTAGCGACTCGCTAGTACATCTGCAAAACCCGGGTTAATAAAGTCAATATAACTTATGGGCTTATGGGCAATGCTATGATGAAGTCGCAAAGCAACCTCTGGTCGAGCGCTCGTTTATCGAAGTCGATCAAGACTTAAGACGGCAAGTAGGAGCCACTTGTGCTTTCCCGTGCGCCAGGGATAATCTCAAATAACTTCAATCGAAAGGTGGTCGTATCAGACGTGAGTGAACGGTTGATGAAATGAAAAAAGAAACTTGCCGAAAGTGTGCCATAAGAAGATCTGGTACAGCGCTCGTGTCTATCAGAGAACCAGATCGAACGATTGCAACAAGGTAACAATGCCAGAGGGAACGAAACGAAGCATGGAAAATGGAAAATTGTAATTGGGAAGCACGTCCACGCCGCACAAGCGAGGAGTGATCTTTCCGCGTGGAGATGCGGGGGCGCATGAAGCGAAGATAGCCAACTGTACTCCGCACTCTCGCACTGTAGGGTACGGCATTGGCATTACTTGGCCCGGCTATATCACTCAGCCACGCCGGTGTGCCATTCGTGGGATCTGGCCATCAAGTCTTTCCGGACAAAATCCTTCTTGAACAATATCTTCCATGTGGCTTCAATGCTATGGAAACCAAGAACTCGTCTTCCCGATCGTCATCATCACGAGGAAGAAGAGGAAAGATGCGAGATGAGCTACACCACATCCTATGACCCAGGAGACTATAAGTAGGCGTGGCTCCCTTGTGAGATCAAGATTCTACGTCTGCAGCAGTCTTCTCATTCCAGCCGCAACCCACCTCCGCATCAGTCAACATGAAGTTCACCACTACTGCCATCGCTGCCGTCTCGCCGGCACTGCTTCAAGCAGCTGCTATCAACAAGCGACAGAATGAGGTCGAAGGCGCGCCCGATGCCACTCAAGCCGACCTGTCTGCCCGCCCACCTCACAGATTCCCCTTTCCTGTCACCACATTCCCCGTAGCGCAGGGCGACGTCGTTACCGATGATGCTATCTACGTTGCAGCCGGAACCACCTTCGATTGCGAGATGAAGAGGTACTCGCGACCCGCGGGCTTCTGCAACGAACAGGCCGAGGGTACCGACGCTGATGCTGTCTTCAACCTTCTTCCTGGCTCCACCCTCCGTAACTGCATCATTGGAAAGGACCAGTCTGAAGGTGTCCACGCCCTTGGTGACGCTTGGGTAGAGAATGGTAAACGATCCGTGTGAGCCTATAAATTGATTTGACACTGACAGCTCGCTAGTCTGGTGGGAAGACGTCTGCGAAGACGCCTTGACCTCCAAGGGACTCAACACCCAGTCAGTGCACTCATGTCTCTACTCGATCATGCTAAGGCTAACGATCTCGCAGACTCCGTGTCATCGGTGGTGGCGCCATGAACGCAACCGACAAGATCTTCCAGGACAACTCTCTGGGCGGCAAGTACAACATCACGGGCTTCTACGCTCACACATTCGGCACATTCTACCAATCGTGCGGCAACTGCTTGAACCAAGCCAAGCGCAACGCTACTATCGAGAAGTCGATTGCTCTCTTTGGTACCAGGCTTGGAATAATTTCTCCCAACTGTACGTCCAACTTTCATCAAGATTCCGATGATTCGCTACTAGACGATCAACAATCGAACGACGACCCCATCGGCCTCGTTATTTCCCTATAGATTGCGACCCTTCCCCATGACTTGCCAAGAAGTATTTGCTAATCATTCTGCACAATCAGATGGTGATGAGATTCGCATCAAGGACACTTTCTACGAGAACATCACCGAGATGGTCACTAAGGAGATTGGCAACAACGTCCAAACTGTAAGTCATCTCGCAATCGACCAGAACTTCAAGTGCAAGTTCAAGCTGACTCTTCCCAAGTCTCCGATCCACATGGGTTCCGGACCAGACAGCGCATATGCGCTCTACAACCTGACCCGTGACAACATCCTGGAGTGGGAAGGCGAGACGCCGGAATGGCAGTACGTGCCCGAAGAGCCCTATGAGTGGCTCGATGCTGCCTGGCCCAACGGATATAACTAGATCAGAACTTTGATCGTGGTCGACTGGGGAGGAGAATCAGGGTTTGATGGTTGTGCGAGTCTGTTCATAAACAGATAGACTTTTCCGGCTGCAACATGCTAATGAGAACGATGATTACATGCTCCGTTGACATCCATTTTGACTGTCCTTTGGATTGCACCTTCTACAACGTACGTCAGCCTAGAACGCGTCTGTCTTGTCTTCGGGAAGCTCACTAGACATCATGCAAGGAACGTCACATAATTGACATCGTTTGTTACACCTGGTTGCTACATGTGCTGCTAAGATTCCAGGAAGAGGGCTTGTCTGTGCATATAAGGTACCTGAGCCAACTAGATCAATTCTACACATAACATGTAGTTTCAAGCAATTGTAGACGAACAATTTGCTCCTAAATACGTTCTTCACGTATGAGATTGCTCTCTGTTCATTTGCTTCTTTCTTACGTCCCCTTCGGAATTCGAAAGTCACTAGGATGGTTTGTCAAATCATCGTATCGCAGATCTTAGGATTACCCTGAGAGTTATTGGCCTCTTGTATGCGAGTGGTCAACCCTGGGAAAAGCGTTCATCGTCTTGGAAGGTGAAGCACGAAGTGAAAAAAGCGATGTTCGTGAGCTAACTTCTGCGACTGCTACCTATGGCCTAGGCTGTTTTCTGCCTAGGTAGCTTGAGCACGCTGTGAGACTCATATAGTTATCGACGAGCTGGAGAAATTTATTCCAGAGATTCGCCTTCCCGCTGTACCGCTGCATCGTGATATTCAGCCCATTGATAAGATGGCACCGTGCAGTAGAAGAAGAAGTACACCCAAATGTAGCCAAGCAGTCGCCTGACTACCGTCGGGATGCAATGTTTGACACTTCTTGGAATCGCACGAATCACCAGTGACTCCGCGAACCCACCAATAAAGTTGAGCAGTAGAAATCTCAGATCAAGAAAAGGGTCGAGATCTGGCTCGGCTTTGAGGTTTGCGAAACAATGCGCAACTCCAGAGAATGCGAAGACCCAAAATGCAACAAAAGCTTTCTCTGCAGCAGTTCCCGCTTTGAGCCCCAGGATTCGCCGTGAAAAGACTTGGCCGTACGTAGCCTGAGATGGAGAGGCGATTCTATGCCAGAAAACACCCCAAAAACGACGTAGGCTGTATGCCTGCATCGGATTTCCAAAAAGCGGCGGCCAATCGTCCGGATGGTCCACAGGAAGAAACACCACGAATAGAATGGCCAATACTGTATGTAGGGTGTGGACGAAAATGATGCTGACCCAAGCCCAGTGGAGTGCAAGAGAAAGCCGAAGAACAGCCTGCCGATCGAGCTTGAAATGCATGTAACCACGGTTCTGCTCGGTGAAGTCGTCGGGCTCTGGATTCAGGGTCGCCAGTATCAGAGTCTCACATGCGATGCATGCGATCCCGGTCGCGGCCAGTTCCAGCAGTTTGCGCGCCAGAAACGTCATTCGCTTGGTGAAAGAAGGTTTTCCATCTGGATGATGTTGAAGATGAGACCTTTGAGGATTCATCCAAGCTTTCAAGGCAACGACGGTGTCACCGCGACCAGGACAAGCCTTCCGCAGTTCGTTCATGGTCCAGCATTCGACTATGAGCGCAGATGTATGATGCACTGCCGCACATATTGCCGTCAATGCCACGAACCACACACTTTCGGGCAATATTAGAGCCAATCGATCGGCCTTGCGAAAGCATTGCAGATGGAACCATATGTGGAGCGGCAGTAATTTCCAGCGAGAGTTTGTTGGCTGACAAAGAGATATATAGAATAACGGAATCGTTGCGAGAAACCAAGCGATTGGTTCAAAAACAAATAGCGTTTTGTAGAGAGATTCCGTCATTGCTGAGTCCTAAGGTGCACTCTCATAGGTGGCGTGATAGTCTTGGCAGAGGTTCATAGGCATAAGACGAACAATTCAAGGAGGGCGGCCGCGCTTTTATATGGCTGCTTCAATCGAAGGTGGCTAGGCACTTACCGGGCCCACACTTGACGTGATGTGGGTCATGACTTGTCGAGTCTATCAATAGCATCTAACATTGGGAATATCATGGTGGAAGCAATCCGCGCATTTTGTACAAGAAGTGAATTGCTACGAAGAGCCTTCGATTCATTTTAGGCACTGAATTGGAAAATTGGCTTTGGATGTCCATGATTACCTCGAACCCAGAACCTTTCAATCGGCGTCAAGTTCACACCCGGAAACTGACTGAGCTCCTTCCAAGTTATGACATTTACTATCTACAAGGATTTACACGATTGACAATTTCATGTCTGCTCAATTCTCTCTCCCGCAGCTAGCTCATATCAATTCCTCTCCATCGTTCGTCGCCATCATTACGGGTCCGGTTTCGATTGAGTTCCGGAAGTAGCGTTCAACTCGTTTATGCAACAGCCTGCAGGGCCTGAGCGAGCTGGTTGAACTCGTCCTGGCTGAGGCCGGAGTACTGGAGGCAGGCAGAGCCACAAGGCACGGCGTAAGGACCACCGGAGCCGTCGCCAGCGAGAACGTTGGCGAG
This sequence comes from Cladosporium sp. IMV 00045, assembly GCA_001931905.2. Taxonomy (NCBI): domain Eukaryota; kingdom Fungi; phylum Ascomycota; class Dothideomycetes; order Cladosporiales; family Cladosporiaceae; genus Cladosporium; species Cladosporium sp. IMV 00045. The sequence continues at coordinate 36,209 of MSJI02000025.1, forward strand.
GTTCATGCAGTAGGCCGGGACGTTGTCGAATTGGATGACTACGCATCCCATCAGTAAAATCCAACATCGAGACAAGGCTTCACTTACCATCAGCGGCGGGGCTGGTGACATCGACGGAAGTCGAAGTGAGAGCGTTGAAGCAGCGGTTGTACTCCTGGTCAGAGACACCGGGGTAAGGGCTGGTGTTCTGGGGAACACGCTTCATGATGTAGTGGTCGTCGCGCTTCGCCTTCTTGGTGGCGACGTCAACACCGACGTTCCAGGCACCGGTGCCAACCTCGGCGCCGATCTTTGCGAGAAGGCCAATGCCACGTCCAAGGTTGGCCTCGCCAGTCTGAGCGAGGACGGCGACGACGGCCGTGAAGGTGCTGAGGGTGTTGAAGTGCATTTTGAAGGATGAAGTGTAGTTTGAAAGAGTTTTGTTTGATGAAGTAGTTGTTGTTGTAGATGATGGTGATGCTGTATGATCTCTGGGACGAGGGAATCGTACGGCCTTATATAGGCGTTCCGGTGGCCTTTGGCTCGACACCTTCGATCATTGTCAGCTGTCTGGTTGCACTGCGATCATCGATCAGCTTCATGCTCACGAGGGTTGCATGTGTGCCTGTTGCGTTGAGCTCGTCTGCAACATTCCTTCACTCGCCAACGACAATCCTCAAAGGGCCCATGATGTGGAGTCTACACTGCCACTGTACTTTCCAATGCCAAAGCACTAGCGGTTGGCCGAAGGATTCTACCACTGTAAAGATGACGTCTGGAATCTGGAATGGCAGGTAATGGTTTCTGATGGATGGATGTGAACTTCAAGGCTCGTTAGAGATTAAGAGCCCAGTACATCATGAAAACTCACCGTCAGCTTCATAAATGCCCAAGTCTCCCAGTCATAGTTACCAGAATCAAGCATGTTGCCTCAAAATCTATGCAATCCTCTTGTCTCATTGCAGAAAAGGCGAAATTAAAAGGCAATTATTTCCGCTTGGCATAGGTTGAAGCGTGCATCGTCTCTGCTCGTATCGAGCTCATCGAGCGCCAATAGTACGTTTAGCATGATGAACTTGGCCGCCAGATCCTTCGTGGTTTCATTCGGTGGAGATGTTGGATTCATTCTGGCTGCCTATTCGCACAGTCGGAATGATTAAACGATCGTGGGTACAATGGAAAGGATGAGAGAGTAGGCACTCGCTGAGTTCTTCCGGAGGATGTGCCGAAGCAGGGCGCCTGAGAGAAAAAATGAAGGCATTTTGTCAAGCGCAGAAATAAAATGCACCATTGCACTTTGTTGCCTCGAGTTGTGTAACCACAGCCGCAGCGGAGTCGTGACCCGTAGGAATCGTTCTAAGTATCCTGAAGTTGGCTGGAGATATGGAGAGCCCAGACCGTCGGAACAACTCTCGAGGCTGTAATTAGTTAGCGCTTGCTCAAGAAGTGGACCAAATGGAGACGAGAGCTGAACATCACCTCGTCTACAAGCGACGAAGGAATCGACCCAAGGCTCCAGACTGACTCTCTCATAACATATGGAGCAAGCGTTCCCAACAACTAGTCTGGTCACCAGTTCCCCGACGATGCTAAGTGGCACGTTGGAGATATCCACAGGTGCGACTCGAGCCAGAGAGCTGCATATCATCCACGTGCGGTTGTGAGACATAGAGACGGCAAGGTCCCGATCGGGTACCTGTCGGAGGCGGCTGAGGCGCTCGCGCCGAGCCCTACCAAAGGCGCGAAGGATTCGATATGTGGAACTTTTGTTACATCTGTCGGGTCGGATGTGATGCTTGACTCAAGATCCGGCTTGGCTCTACTCCTCCACACATCGGCTAACTCCTCGGGGAAAACACATTTCTCTCCACCTCGTGTTGACCTTGTCGTTTCTGCAGTAATTGCCTATCTCTCAGGCCTCTAGGGCCTTGGATTTCAAATTCGCGAATACCTAGCGTGTGAAGAAGGATTCAAGGCCTCCACTATAGTGTTGGCAGTCACTGCAACAATGGTCCGTCGCTCCCGATGTGTTGGGACGTGGGCCCTTGGCATCCACGTGCAAACAAATGATCGATTCATGGTTCTTTCACAAGCACTGCGACGTCTGGGCAAAAACGTCACCGGCTGCCAACATCCCCCGCCGCCTGCATATTGACACTGCGAGGAAACGCAGTGGCCATCGAATCAAGACTTACCCTTTCCGAAGAGCAATAACGGCTCTGAACTCTCTGGAAGACGTTAACCTCAGAGGGAAGGTGAGTGTCGTCAGAGTTGGATACGGCCTTGCTCCGAGATGCGTGCCTTTCATCGTTTGCCTTTGGTCTCACCCGTCTTTCGACTTGACCTGACTTCCCGTTCAATCACTCTTTTGCGCCCATCCATCTGACTTTCGTGTACTCTTGAACCGCTCGCTCTCCGTCTTCAAAACTGACTCAATTTGGGAAGGTCCTCAACTTGAGCTAGTACACAAAGTCGAAGGCAACAAGCTCCGACCAACCATAACCACTTGCCATCTAAACATTGCGATTGGGTTCCCTCAGGAACCGTCAGCTATGGGAAGCGATCAGGAAGCCCCTTCGAGGGAACCGGCAGACGTCCAAGAAGGGCAGAAGCAATTCAACGAAGCAAAAACCAGCAGTGATGCAGCTTCTGAGCAGCGACCATCTCTCGCGCCACGAAGCAGCATGGAAAGCAGAGCGACCACACTGCCATCCTACCGTGAGCAAGCTGATCAACCTCCGAGGTACAGTAGTACCAGTACCCGGCCAGGACCGTCTGCGCAAAATCCCAGACCCAGAGCACCAGCTAGTAGTTCTGGAGTCAGCGCAGCGGCAATAAGCGCGGTCATGGCTACCTCGAGCTCAGAACACGACAAGATGCACTCGAAGGGCACCAAGAAGGTCGACGACTGGAACAAAGACAGTACGTACAAGGGCAAGCTTGCCAGGATGACAGGAAGCTCTGGCAAGTGGAACTACTTTGGTGCGGATGTTGGAGAGAACCCTTTCAAGCGTTTCGGTAGGAAGAAATAGAGTCGGCGTACCGACTGGGCAAGATCCTCATGTTCCTTTCCAATGACATACACCCTCTTGCTGCATGATCATCTCGGACAACTGCAAATCGTGTTCACCCTCGCCTTCTCGGGCGGTCCGGTATCATCCAGCCCTCTTCCATCAGCATAAAGCCCCATCAGCCCACACCATCGACGGAGTCACCGAGAGAGGCGTCATGTGGTATTCTTACCTCTCCGATCTCTGTGAATATATCATCGATCCCCTCGACCACAGCACTGACAAGGCCACTGAGAAAGGGGTTATCCGCTGTTAATATCTCTCCATCTCCTGTGCATATACCATCGACTGCCCAGCCTACAACTCTGATCAAGCCGCTGAGAGAGGCGCTGTCGGCGGTCGATGTCTCTCCGTCATCTGTGCAAATACCATCGACTTCCGATTCGAAAACAGCATGTAGGCTCGCGGAGAAACACAGGCCTTCATTCGTTCAATTACCTCCCTCCCCTCCCCTCTCCCCCTGGCCCACTCCCTCCCTCTCCCTCTCTCTCTCCCTCTCCCTCTCCCTCTCCCTCTCCCTCATCCTCCCTCGCTGCTGCCTTCCCTCCCCTTTCCATCAACCAATTCACCCTTGTAGAAACCCAGAACGCCCAAAAAAAAAGCAAACAGAAGGAAAAGAAAAAAAAAAAA
>MSJI02000025.1:47980-92898 GCA_001931905.2 Cladosporium sp. IMV 00045
CCTTTGGCACCCTGGAACCTGATCTGCAATGCGGTCGGCTTCAAGAGACGCTTCGTGCCGTAGACTCTCCACACTTTCCTCAAGAGCTCGCGAGAGATGGTGCCAACACCATCGGCGAAATCATAGCCATTGCGTGTGATGCTATCCAGTTGAACCACGCTGGAAGGTTCGACGTCGACGGTTTCGTTGGTGTCAGTGAAGTTCTGACCGATTCGAGCAGCGCACTTTGCCGGAGTCCGAATGTGCATGAAGTCACCCAACCTGCTGATGACGTTAGGCGCGTAGTTGAGGGTTCCTCGGAAAAAGATAGGAGCCATGAACCAGCACGAGACCTTGAGCTCGAATGCCAGAGTGCGAGAAACCGAGGAAGTCGAAACCCCTCCCTGCGATGATGATACTCTGGCTGAGCACGTGCCGAAAGCGCTCATCGTAGATGGCGCGTTGTGAGGCGCGAGAGTCATGGAAAACTGGCCCGCCATCTTCATCTGTGAAAATGACTCTCATGAAGAAGTCCGTGGAGTCAGCAAATGGGCGGAGCACGCGATTGGTTGGTTCGGGATCAGGGCCCTCCAGATACAGCCCGGTAGGTGTAACAAGAACCCGATGGACCAAATTGATATGCTGATGCCTCTTCACGAGCTCATAAGGATTGTCATGGGCATGGCTGTCGTACGACTCCGCGAGTTCGCGTAGACTGGCTTCCAATGAGGCGCTTGTGTATACGCTGTAAGTGCTTGGACCCGGCCCTGGAAGGCTTCTGGCCAATCTCGTAAGAGCATATGAGACTGAATCTGGACCCTTCTGATTCCAGGCTGCCTGGGTAGCCGGCAGCAGAGCAACGACTTGTGAGGGAGGCAAGTATCCGTTTTGAGCCAGGCGGCTTAGCTGGTACCTGATCTTGAATGGCATGTTGCCGTAATGTTTCGTGTCCGTGGGCAGCGTTTCCAGCTTCAACATGGCTCGCTCCAAGGGTTTTTTCGGGAATCGAAGAGTTGTTGCCATCGTGTAGGACGCTGGCATCTTGGGGCTGCTTTAGAGGAGACTCTTGACTTTGGGCATGTCACCAGCTTCGGCAAGGCGAATCTGATATACCCTGCAAAGGCCGGTGAGACGCTGATGAGCATCATTAAGGCCCAATACGCGAGCTTTGCCAATGGGAGTTCCGCGAGCCGCCTCGGCACCGAGTGTCAAAGCACGAAGGCCAGCTTCGAGAACGTCTCTCGCCTTTTACTTCGTAAAACTTGGGATTTTGTTCCAGGGTGAAGGTGGCTGTAGGGACGGGGTAATCTGCGAGCGTGATGCTGTCGCAAGCGAAGTAGTTCACATCCATGCGAATTTGATCGTCGCCGAAGTTGCCTAACAGCACGATCGCTTGGCCACTGCCGAATGTGACGGTACCGTCCTTGTCCAGTGTGAAGTGCGATTCGAATGCAAGGCGCTTCGATTCATCGAAATTGCACATTCCGCAACGGATTCCAGAGACTTTGAAGCGCCTGGTTTGCTTGCTGTTTTGTGGAGCTGTGATAACCTCCTTGGCCACCCGTATCGATGCTTCGTGCTGAAGGGCCCTGATATCGAACTCTTTGGGAGTTTTATGGCCGGGCTGGCAGCGCAGGCGACGACCATTGCAGTAGATTGGCTTTCGCGATTGCCGTTCCTTCGGTGCGTCTTCCGGTACGCTGTAGAAGCTGAGAAAGCGTTGGCCTGATGATCTGTCAAGCACAGTAACGAAGGCGAACGTCTTGTCGCGTGGAATCTGGCAATGGTAATCGACTATGCCGCATTCTCTGAGCGGTTGCGCGAAACAAGCCGTAAGCTGTTTGACAGTGACCGTGCTTCGGAAATTCTGGACGTAGATTTCCATGGCGAATACTTGAGAGCAATCTGCGGATGAATGTGATGGAGATGCGGTGCGGTGTTGCTGTGGCGTTGAATGCTTTGCTTTGCGACGTCGAGCGTGGTGAGTTGCAAATGGCGAGGAAGAGTAATCGGGTGTTTTGTTGTTTGTGAAGGGAGAGTGTGGCGTTGTGAACAAGTCAGGAAGGAGCGACCCAGCCGCTGTAGGCAGCGATGCACCTCCACTCCACTACCAGATGCAAACTCGGGAAAGGTACCAATGAGAGAGCCAATGGTTACGAAATCAGTAAAGTGAGGTCTGCGCAAGAACTCACCGTGTAAAGCCTCTCTCAGACATCGAATCTATCACAAACGCAGAACGAATCTTTAGCTTACCCTGCAGTGCTACAGTCGTCTCCAAAGTGCCGGGTGTTGTGCATTGCATGCGCACGCCGCACCCTCAGATATCTTCACATGCCAACAATCGCGTCACAGAGCCCGATGACGGATGTACGGATGGACAGTCAAAGAGACCGCCTTTGATCATGTTCCGAAAGTCAGACATGAGGCTTGGTCCCGAGAAATTGCGCTTGCAGAATGCGAGACCTCATCAAAGCCTCCAGGAATCGAAGTTTCACCAAGAGTTCCGAGTGGTTAGCCTGCAAAAGCAGTGCGCGCAACAGGACACATGTATCTTGTTGTGAAGGTTGAACAGCAAGGGGAAGTGAGGTTTGACCTGACGTCTTGCCTCTGGCTGCTAGCCCGCATTCGGACGTCACCGCTGTCACATGTGTTTACATGTACTTTCCAGTACAATTATGAAACTGCCAAACATACTCCAACAATGTCGACCATAGCCTCCCCTCGACCCTCAATCGCCCTCTCCTCAAGACGAACATCCACCTCCACCGACCGCTCCGTCTCCGCGACCCGCCAACCCACAGGCCCAGCGCCAGGGCACCAGCGCCGCAACCGAGCAGCACTGCGCGACTATTACGGACTGAAAGCTGGAAATACAGAAGAGAACGGCAGCAAAGATGTCCCATCCACACCCACTCTCGACCCCGAACTCGAAAGCGAGCTGGACAAACCCGGCTTCAACCCAGAGCAATACGTCAAAGACATCCTTTCCAAAGAAGGGCTGGAAGGCGTGATGCGAGTGGAAGCCGGGCTGGTGAGCGAGATCCGCACACTGGACGGAGAGAAAAAGGCGCTGGTGTACGACAACTACTCGAAGTTGATCGCGGCGACGGACACCATCCGCAAGATGCGCACGAATATGGATCCCCTGAGTCCGACTACGGCGACGCTCACGCCGGCGATTGGGCATATTGCCGAGACGGCGGAGGCGCTTTCGGAGTCATTGAGGAGGCAGCATGGTGAAGGAAGTGGTGGGGTTGGGAATTCTGGAGCGAGGAAAAGGAGAGAGCAGCGGGAGACGGTTAAGTGGGTGCTCGATGCGCCGAGTCGGCTGCGGAAGCTTGTTGAGGATGATCAGAGGGAGCAGGCTGTGGAGGAGTGGAGGAAGGTTTCTGCCCTGCTCGACAAGTGGGAGGGAGTATCTGGTGTTGAAAAGGTGCGCAAGAGCTGCACGGAAATCATGGGAGGGAGCGGCGCGTGAGAGCAGACTTGCTTGTTTGATGCGAACGCAGCACCCGAATCATCCCTCCAAAAGCCAGCATCCAACTCCCAAGTTAAAAACAAGCCGCGCAACCACAGACAGGAGGTGGGATGTCCTCCAGCACATCACGCAGCCACCGCAGCTCGCACTACCAACCCCGTCAGCCCAGAGAGAGCCGCGCAACCACCTCACACGACGCCCAAAAGCTCTCCCTCCAGCCGAACTGCTTAACGGCCGCAGTCGAGCACTTTCCCATCGCCTCCAGCACCTCAAGCAAGCCCGAAGAAGCAAAAGCAGCAAGAGATCGGGGCGTATGGACATCTGGCAGCCCTGCGTGATAGTCCGCCAAAGGGGCGAACGCGAGTCTACATCAGCGCCGCTTGAGGGAAAGGCAGATCGCTCGTGCATATCTAGGAGGAGGACAGAGAGAGAAAGCTTACTCTGCCAGCTGCCATGTAGCTTAATCCGAATGTCTTCTGTGCAGGAGGCGATGGGACAAGGCCTTTCGGTGGGTGGAAATGAATGCATACTACGAGGCTTGGAGTTGGGCGATCCAAGGGACAGCGGTAGTTGCGAGTGAGAGCCTTCTTCTTCTTGAAATACAAGCCAACTGGCAGGATCCAAAGTAGGCTCATCAATCGAAATACCCGTAAATATACATACACCCAAAACCAGGTCACATCAACAAAAGCTCCTGCCAAACGTTCGACACAGGCCCACACAAGCAAAAGACAGCCGAAAATCGAAAAGATGTATACATACAGCACACTACAGCAAAATCTCCTTCGGCCTTCGGCGCGCGTGCGCGCGTACAGTACATACCCTTCCCACCTGTCAATGTTGTCGTCCCACCACACTCACAGACACATGCCCGTTCACATTTCCATTTCCATAGCCAATAAAAAAAAAAAAAAAAAGCAAAGGCAAAGAAACCCTCGTTCCTTTCCATCCGTTCAGAGTTTATCCACCCTTCTTCACATGATCTTTCAAGAAAAAAGAGAAGTGAAATCAGGAAGGTTTCTTCGAATCGATCTAGAGAGTTAAAGGACGACAGAGTAATACAAAGAAAAGAAAATACAAAGAGATATAAGAAGAAAAGGCAACGGCGGCGAGACCGGATCTTGATAAGAGAGAAAAGGAGAAATGAAAGGGGAAAGAGCAAAGACCCAGAGACGCATATAACTCCGAGTCAAGTCAGGCAATCGCTTCTGCTGCTGCCGAATACCGCCGGGCTGTGGTGGGCGCTTTTACTCCTGATGTGATTTGAGGCTCGCCCCTCCGCTTTGAAAGCAAATTTGCTGAGGTAAAAAGGAAAACTTGGGGTAGGACAAAAGGAGATTGGGTGACGCCAAGGTTGCTCGTCCGGTGAGGGAGAGGTGGTGTTGTTTGGTGCCAATGTCGGAGATCGGAGGAGAATTTGAAAGAAGGAAAAGAGGTGATGAGTTTTCCTTTTTCGGTACAGTCGTTGATGAATCGTCTCGTCTTCATTCGAGGCGCGAGTGGAGCCCATGCTGGTAAAAACTTTCTTTTTTTGTGTTTTGCTTTTGATAATGTAAATTGGTGCAATAATCGTATCCTGTCCTCCGTAAGTCACTGCTGTTCTGTGCAAATCGATGGCAAAGACTTGGCAAGAGTACTAGGAACTGTCGGGGTTGGCGACCTGTTTATCATCAGTCAGTATGTAGTCAAAGACACCATCTCTTTCGGCGATTCATACCCTTAATATTCTCCTCGAGTAATCTTGGTCGTCTGCAATGCTTCCTGCGGAGTTTCTCCTGCCAGCTTCGGGGTCCAGGCGTTGATCCGACATGTTGGAGTAACCAGTGTTTGGAGGCTTGCCCTCGCCAGTTGTACCACCGTGGCGCATGAAGTCGGTTACCTGCGTGCGCTTGTACTCCTCCTCGGCGGCTTTGCGTTTGCGGTGGCGCATGAAGAAGAATAGACCAATGGCAATACCGGCGACGGCAACAACACCAACGACTACACCAGCCGCAATGCCAGCGACGTTGGGAGAAGAGCCACCGCTGTCGGATTCGGCCGAACTTGAAGGTTCGGGAGCCTCAGTCTGCTGCTGGCTTGAGGGCATGGTGACTACGACAGTGGTGCCGGGTGCGACACTCGTCGAAACTGCCGCGGATTCGGGAGCCGCCGTTGTTGATGATGAAGCGGCTGTGGTAGATGATGATGATGATGAAGAGCTCGAGTCGTCGTAGCTGTCGACATTGTTCTTGGTTCCGCTGGTGTAAACCGACCAGAAGTTGTGTCCACCGCCTGTTGACGTGTTAGCTTCCTGGATGCAAGTTACAGGAGAAACGCGACCGGGTACTTACACATCTCGTCCTTGTAGCCATTGCAGTGCGTGTCACACTTGTCATCGGACACCTTCGAGTCCTCTGCCGGCAGCATGTCACCGCAAAAGCAGTTGCTTCCCTCGGTCAGGCCCAGAACGGCCTGGTCTTTCTTGACACATATCGGCTGGCAGAGTCCTGAGGTCTGATACATGTCCTCACCCTGGTCGGTGAGGGGTTTCGAGCTGGAGTAACATCCTTTGTATTCCATAGTCCGGAGGTTCTGTGCAGAAGTCGATGATATGAAGGCAGCTGAAAGCAAGAGAAGCGCGTAGGCAGCCCGTGACACGGGTCTGGGAGAGTGTGTTGATGGCATGTCGGGAGCGAGCGTCGGGCTGACGCAAGGAGTGAAAGGAGAAGTGAGGGTGGGCTTGCAGGCACAAGCGAGCGGGCTCAGTCAAGGAAAAACTACAAAAGGGCGTCAGCACGTCGCTCCTGCTCAGGCGTCGTCGCAACAGTGAAGATCCAGCGGCGAGATGCGGTGATGTGATGATGCCCGGATCGTGATGGGTTTGCGGACCTTTGTTCGCGGGCTGCCAGCAGCGCACACGGTTTGACCGGGAGACAAGATTCGGTGTTGGGTCAGGTGCTTGCCTACCTGATACCAGCAGAGCAGAGCAGCGTCTGTTTTCCTGCCCGGTTGGTGGGTGTATCTGTCCCTTTCCAAGCCGTCCAATCCCACGACAACGAGAGTTGTTGATGATGATGGTGATGATGCGATCACGAGATAGCTGCTGCGATGGCGGTTCGCCGAGTACCGCACGTCTCGATGACAACCGTATCTCCCGATGCCGTGCCGGAGATGTCGATGGCGATGGCCACTGGGCGAAAGAGCATGCGAGGACCCAAGGGTGCGGTGTGGAATGCTCGCGTCGGGCGTTTCAGAGGTCGGGCGGGCGTGACCCCTTTTCCAGTCGGCGTCCGCGTGTTGTGATCGGGCGGGTGGGCGAGAGTGAGTGAAAGCACAACGATACAGTCCTAGGGCGTGAGTAGGACGAATGTGGAGTGCGGTGGACGAGAAGCGAGCGTGAGGATGAGAAATGCTGTGTAAGGACCGTGGGTGATGGGGTTAGCACCAGGTAGTGATGGGGGATGTGTGGTGTGTGGTGGTGGTGGGCGTGGTGTGTGCGTGGGAGCAGAGTCGAGGGCTCTTTCCTTCTTCCCTTCCTTCCTTCCCTTCCCTTCCTTCCCTCGACGCCGGGAATGGGCTCAGCGCAAGCCTGTGCCTGGCTAAACAGGGGAGCTAGCGGGCACTAGGGGAAACTACTACCTAGCTCCTTCCTGCTTTCACCCATCGAGTCTAGCTTCAGGCTCTTGAAACACACTCGCTGACGGCCATCTCCAAAGCCGCCCTTCGCTTGTGCTGTTGTCTCTGCCACGCGCTGCCACGCTCTGCAAATAACAAGAGAGCAAGACCACAATTCCCTTTCCTTCCCCTGCCTGCCACTGCTCTATGTTGAGCTTACCGCGACTGTTTGTGGCTTGATTACGTCTCTATCTATTCTCGCGTGGCCAGCCTGGATGCAACACAAGCATTCTGTCATCATCTCATCCGCATGCATATTACATGTATTTACTGTATTTACCAAGCGCAGCCACGGCAACGCTCCTATTTCATTCATCATCACTGCTGCCACGCCATGCCCTCTCAGGCTGGCTCTCACTCGCCTCTCACCCGCCTCGCTCCGCCCGCCCAGGCACGGTAAATAGCGCTCGCCCTCAACGCCGAGCGACCCGACTCACGAGCTCTGACCGGCCGGTGGTTTGCTGTCCATGTCCGGCCCTGCCCTGCCATTTTTTCTCTCGCTGTGTAGCCTGCCCGAAATATCTCGCCATCTGTGCTATCATTTCAATCAATCCCATGTGGCGGCCATGGCATTCGATGAACAACTGTAGTGACATCTGGGCAAACACCCACCCCATTTCCATGAATGGCAACCAGCTCGCTCGTACTGCTCTGCCGTCAAGCGAGCCATTCGCCTAAAAATGCAAGCTCGCATGCTACAGCCACGCGTCTCGAGGGCCTGAACCCCCGGGGGTCCTGTTGTCTGGAGGCCTCGCTCGCCCACTTTTAAAAGACGTCTTCTCCATACGATAGATGCGGGTGTGCAGTGCCGACTGTTGCCTGCCAGCACCAAACCGCGCGAAGCGCCTTGATGCATGAAAAACATCGGGCAAAAACACCAAGCCCAACATGCATGCCCAAGTCTGTCTTTACCTTCCCGCAATCGCGCATAGTCTCCACACCGAAGATCTGTTCTAGTCCTCTCGGTGCTTGAATGTCTCCAACCTCCGTTATGAGAACTGCACTTTGTGATCGAATCATCAAGCATGGATGGATGAAAGTGGGCGGCGCGCGGATTCGAGCCCGGGAAATTGGGAGCAGCCCGCCCGAAAGCGTGTGCTGATGCGTGTCTCACGCGCGTATCGTTTACTTCATAAGAACCGGCTCGCAACAGCAAAGACGTTCTCGAACGCCTCAAATCTTGCAGTCTTGCAGTAGACCTCGAATCCTTTTCTCCAATTCTTAAGGCCTGCGTTCTCCACATCTCGATTATGATGATTGACGCTCGTTGGGCCTGCCGTCGCTGCCGTGTCTCTGCCATCTCTTCGTTCTGTCCTGTCCGCCAACGGCCATTCTGGACTCATCATCAATGGCCGCCTTTCGGCTGCGTCTCTTTCCATATTCCGCATCTTCCTTGCTCACTAATCCTCCCTTCAACTATTGCACAAAGTCTTCATCCCGGCCCTGCCTCCGTGTGATCTCTTCTCTGCACCATCGCGCACGGCCATAGCTAAGGCGCACACCCAACACAAGCAAACCCTGCTATAACGGGGGTACATAAGGCACCGCGGTTCCGGAACCGGGCGGTCGTTCCTGGTAGGCGCGTCATGAAAGAGCCTTCCAGTCGGGGCGGTCATTAATATTGGGAAGTTCGTGGAACGAGAAAAATCTGGACACTTTCAAACTGTCCGCCATGCTGGCTGGCGTTTCACATCGTGTAACTCCGCGATTCTGGGAGAATCGCGGGCAGTGCTGAATCATCCTCGTGCTGCACTGCTCACGTGCTTTGCTCTAGTCACGTTGCTTATTCACTCAGCAATAGGTAGTGATGCCGTCTTTTCCGTGATGTCTCCCTTTTTCACAGGTGCACTGTGCGACGAGTGGAAGGTGGTTTGCGCTGTTAATTACTGCCGCGTGCGAAATAGGCAGGTTTTCTAGATTAACATGCACAAGGGCCCCGTCTATTCCAGAAATACGCAGTACTTTCCTGAGCACCGAGACCGCCAGGCGTGACAGATCCCGCCAAACTCCCTACTCCGAACCGCCGGTGCAAAGCCATTTACATTGCGATCTATCTAACCTTCACAGAGCGGACGACCAAGCCTCGAATACGTCTTCCCTAATCGTCTTCGTCCCTAGGCAAGTTCACGCCCATAGCCTTCAGCATATTCCCCGCGGGTCCGCCCATACCGGCCTGGCCTTTGAAAGCCTCGAGCATGTTCTGCGCCAGACCGAGGTCGACGTCGTTGTAGTCTTCGTCGTCGGATGAGAGCTCACCGTCGCCTGGACCGAATTCTTCGTCTACTTCTTCGGCGGATGCCTGCTTGGAGACTGCCACATTCGGAGGCCTTTCAGGGCCGAAGAAGGCGGGTTTTTTGCCGGCTGTTTTGCTTGATTGCGTCTGCTTCTGCTGCTCTTTCGTGGAAGCGGCGGCCTTTTCTTTCTTATGATTGAGATTCAACGCGCCGTGTCCTTTCAGCTCTTTCTCCATGAGTTCCATGACCTTGCGCGTTTCCTCGTCCTCATCCATCTCATCTTCGCCATTACCTTGCTCCTCATCTTCGAGCGCAAGCTTGCGGGCTTCATCCAGCAAGCCAGACTTTTCGATCTCCGAAGCAGGCATCCCCATCATTTCCTTCATGGCTCGCTCGAACTCTGCGTCGTCGAATGAGCCATCTTTGTCCTCGCCTGATGAGCTGACGGACGTGGAGTCTTCGTCGTCGCTGTCTGGTTCTCCATCCTCGTCAATTCCGTCAATGCCAGCTGCGTCGTCGTCTTTGGCGAATTCTTCGAAGCGTGAGACCATTTTGCGTAGGTTCTCTTGCGCACTCGCATCGCCGAATCCTTTGCTGCTCTGCTGCCGGCGGGTCCGCCTTTCTTCTTCTTGTCACCGGCCAATTCGTTCTCAAAGTCATTGTAGTCGATATCGAGCCATTTCTCATCGTCCTGAGTTTGCGGCCAGGAAGCCATTTCTTTGTCGGTCGGAAGTGCATCATCGCCACTGTCAATCTCAGATAGAAGAAGCTTGATCTCTCTAACGGCGCGCTTGTCAGCATTTTGCGGATCCGCTAGAAGCATCTCAAAGCCGCAGGTGAGTTTCATGCCAAGGTCGACCGCTGGCTCCTTGATTCGAGGAAGCACGCCCGTCCATGCCGGGGGTGGGTTGAAAATCTGGCTGCGCATCTGCGCGAAACCAACTTTTGTGAATTTGACGCTTGTGGCGACGAAGTCTTCGGGCGGGAACTGCAGCGTCGAAATGTCTTTTGTGACCAAAGGGCGGATTGCGATGGGGTCGCGCAGGTAGAAAGCCTCGACGGCGGGGGAGATGTAGGAAGGGTTGGCGTGGAGGATGTGAGCCAGTTTTCGCGGGATGGAGAGGCGAGAGTGATGGAGTGTGGACGAGATGCCGGCGGGATAGTCTCGGATTCGGTGGAAGGCTTCGTCTTCGATGAAGGGCGATATGATGAGTTTGTCGGGCTTGTGGCGGATGAAGTCCAGAGCTTGGGTGATGCTCAAGTTATGGTTGGTTGAGCCTTCGGCTATAGGAATGAGGCGGAGGTGTCCATTGCTTATCCAGACTCTGTTTTCTGCGATTTCGGGGTTGAGCCATTTTGGTAATGCATTGGCGGCTTCTATCAATAAGAACTCGCCATCGGTGTCGTAAATTCGTATCCATGCGTCAGGGAATCGTTTGCTGAGGTCGAGCAGGAAGTACACGATCAGCCACTCGTCTGCTATTGAGTCTCCAAAGTTTGTTCGCCCTCGTAGGTGCAAAGGTGCGTTAGCATCTTGTATGTTTTTCGCGCTCGATGGTGCAGTCTCCTGTCTTGTGATGTCCGGATGCAGTTTCAGAGCAAATTGATCTCTTTGCCAGATGTAGTCTCTGAAGAGTTTCTTGCCAGTTTCGTTGGTGTCTTTAAGGATCTCGTTCAGTCGTGATCGAAGCAGAATGGGTGTTGTGAGCTTCTCGTCGACCACATGAACGATATATTCCACGCAGTCTTCTGGCAAGCGTTTGGGAAACCCTTCGAACCCTTCACCAAACCACTTGAACCCGTCGTCAACAGAAGGTTCCATTTGATTGAGAGAGCTTTGTGGGTACTGAGTGGTCTCGGAATTATCCTTGATGATCTTAGAAGTCGTCTATCTCATCCAAAACGTACCAACAATTACTCGCCACCCGATCGCCACAATGAGTGCTACAATATTTCTCTTCTTCAGTCTGCAGCTAGATCAGCCCGCTGTGGCAGTATGCGGAGCTTGTTCCGCGTGAGCGCAGCGGCCCGCACGGCAGCTAGAGCTGCACCTGCTTTGTTTGTTGATTCAAGGTGATCTCCAAAGCTTCAAATCAAAACACTGGGAAACTAACGAACAGAGAGCTACGCCATTCTTCGATTGACACGCGACATGCGCAAGACGCGCAACTAACCCGGCATATTCGCATACTAACAAAGCCGCAAGCATGGCGGGAAACTACATCGACACTCCCGGCACCGAGCGCGTGGACGCAACATCATTCAGCCATGCTGGAGAACTGGATTTCTCAATCGCGCAGCCGTTCGCGTCGCCGTCCAAAAACCCAGCAGAAGATCTGAGGAACCAAATGCGCGGTCTCCGCAGTGGTCGACCAACACATCAATCTTTGCAGACTCCTCGGATGCGCAATCCTCTGCTCGACAAGCGTAATCCCGCAGGGGCAGCGAGGCAAGAATTCACGCCATTGTTGAAAAGCGCGAGGCGGAACCAGCTCTTGCAGCAGAGCATTTTGGAGGAGAAGGAGAACTCTTTCGCGAGCAAGAATGTTCCGGACACCCCAGCAGGATTTCGCTCAAGCTATGCCAGCGAGGTACAGGCGCTTCCGGTCGACAGCTCAATGCTGGATGGAGAGCACACTGGTAGCTCAGCGGCGAGAGATGCGACTCCGATGGCTCCTGCGGCGACTTCAAGCATGCTCAGCTCTACACCAATGACCGAGGTCCCTCGAAGAGAGAATGGCATTCTGGATCAAGGAAATGTTCTCACGCTACGCGACCAGGAAGCGAAGTTGGATCAAATACAGAAGGACAACTTTGGATTGAAACTCAAGATTCATTACCTCGAGGAAGCTTTGCGCAAGACCGGGTCCGAATTCCACCAGTCCACTTTGAAGGAGAATGCGGAACTCAAGACAGAAGGAATGACAATACGCGCGGACTTGAAGAAGCAACAGAAGCGCGTCAACATTGCCGAGCGCGAGCTTGAGGAGTACAGAAACAAGCTGTCTGAGTACAAAGAACAGATCAAGAAACGCCACGCCCATGAACGCGACGATGAAGAGGTTGAGCGACTGGAAAAGTTGGCAGAGCAAAGTCGCGTCGCTGCCGAAGAGCGACTCCAGGAGGTGGAGGACATGAGGCAGAAGCTCGAGGAAGCCGAGCAAGGCAATCAAGACCAGAACGGAGAAGAGTTGCAGGCGTTGAAAGACGAGATCGAGGACCTTGAGCGCGATATCCGCGACCGTGACGGCCGGATTGACGCAAAAGACGAAGAGCTCGAAGCTTTGCAGGAAAAGCTGAAGCAAGCTGGCGGATCATCCGAGCAGGTTGGAGAGCTGCAGCAGGAGATCGACAGTCTTGACGCGGAGATCAATGAGAAGGAGGAAGAACTGCAAGCGAAGACAGCCAGGATCGCGGAGCTCGAGCAACGCGTCAACAGTGCATACGACCGCGAGAAGTCGACGAAGAAGCTACGCTCGGATGTATCTGACCTTGAAGCGCAGTTGCGCGAGAAAGATCAGGCGCTGGACGATGCCCAAGAGCAGATTCGCGCCATGCAGCAGCAATCTCGTTCAGCCCAGTCGCAATTGGAGGAGAAGGAGCGCGCACTTGAACTCAGCGATGAACAGATCAGTGGCTTCCAGCGTCGCGCGCAGTCTGCCGAGTCGAAACTTGGGGACAAGGCGTCTGCACTGGAGAGCAGCTATGAGCAGATCCAGGAGCTGCAGCGTCAACTCCAGAAGATGAGAGCAAACGAGACCGACCTCCAAGAGCGGGACGAGGAAGTACGCAACTTGCAGCGCAAACTACAATCAGTAGAAGGCGCCAACGCCAGCGAGCTGCGTCAGCGTGATGAGGACCTTCGCAATGCGCAACGCGAGGCAGCAGACAAGGATGGCGAGATCCGGGCCTTGCAGGAACGTCTGAAGACGGCACGCGGTAGCTGGGACGCCGAATCTCAGCAGATCGACTCTCGCATGCAGGAGAAGGACCGTCAAATCCACGAGAAAGAAGCTCGCCTTCGCGAAAAGATATCTGTCATTGAGCAGCGCGACGACGAGTTGGACGATCTCCAGAAACGCCTGCGCTTCGCCGAATCTGATCAAAGCGAGTCAGGCAAGAAGCAGACGCGACGCATCCAAGAGCAAAGCGAGCAAATTCAAGAATTGGAAGAGAAGATCCGTGTCAACTCGGCATCTTCCCAGGCCAAGCTCAACGAGAAAGACGGCCTAATCCGCTCAAGGGAAGAAGAGCTCCGCGTCTTGCAAAACAGACTCAGTACTCTGCAATCTGGCGATCATGCCGAAGTACGCTCCAAGAACGATCGTATCCACGAGCTGGAGAGGGATCTGCGCAGAAAGGAAGAGGAAATGGCCGACCAATCGAAGCAACTCACTTCACTCAAGTCTCGCATCGGCGCTATGGAGACACCGTCGAAGAAGGATGGCCTCATCAGACAGCAGACCGAGCACATTCGCTCGCTTGAACAGCAGCTGCAGAAGCTGGCTCAAGACAAGGACGCCGAGCTCGATCTCCTGGAGCAACAACTCGACACACAAGAACGCGACAATGCCACCCTGCGTCAGCGCGCTGACAAGGCTCGTGCACTTGAGCGCGAGCTGGAGGATGCTGAGACGCAGAATGCCGAGTTGTCACGAAAGATCGAAAGACTCAATGAGCGCTTGTCGACCGCGGACAGAGATCAGAGCTTCATCGGACACCAGGGTGATGACTTGAAAGCAAGCCGACAGCAGGTGGAAGAGCTTGAAGACGAGCTCGATCAACTGCAAGTGCAGCTCAGGAGATCCGTCGAGCAGAGACAGTCTGACGTCTCCGCTCTGGAACGCGAGCTTGAAACCGCGAAGAGAAATGGAGACAGCCAGGCAGAGGAGGCGCAGCGTAACCTCGCCAATCTCAGAGCCACCCTCGAAGGCGAACACTTGGAAGCGAAGCAGGCTCTGGAAGACGAAATCTTGGTCCTGGAAACTACTCTGGACGATGTCGAAGCTGGCAAGGCAGCTCTGGAGAGGGAGGTCCGCGAGATGGAACAGGAGCTCCAGAAGGCATCGCGTGCGAAGGAGAGCGGAACACCGGTTCGCGAGCGCAACGAACTCCGTCTGAAGTTGAAGACTGCAGAGTATGAGCGGCAGACCATGAGCTCTACCATCTCGGACCTGAAAGCCGACCTGGAAGCTGCACTGCAAGCAAAGACGAGTGGCACGCCGGCTCGCGAGCGTAACGATCTCCGCAGCAAGCTGCGTTCCGTTGAGGCAGACCGCCAGAATCTCAAGTCTACAATTTCTGCTTTGGAGCAAGACCTGCAGTCAGCGCAAAGAGCACAGTCTGGTACGCCCAGTCACGAGCGTCATGATTTGAGGTCGAAGCTCAGGGAGTCGGAAGCCAAGATCTCACGCCTGCAAGACAAGGTTGAGGCTCTGGAGTCTGATCTTATCAATGCACAGCAAGACAGGACCATTGCCGAAGAACGCGGAAACTACCACGGCGTGCTCACCAAGGCTCAGATTGAGAACGAAAATCTACAGTCGCGTCTGAACGACAAGGACCGCAAACTCACTGCCGCTTGCAAGCGTGAAGGCGAACTCGAGGTCAGCTTGAGGCGGCGAAGCTCGAGCTGGATGATGTTCACGCCAACGTTGCCGAGCTGGAGAGCAGGCTTCAAGGCCATGTCAACCGCGAGAAGGACATTCGTGCTCAGCTCAAGGACCTCAAGGATGCAAAGATCCGTCTTGAAGATGCGGAGGCCCAGCTCGGCGAACGCGAAGGATCATCGTCGGGCCACATGAGGAGAGAGGCAGAGCTGCGCAAGAGTCTCAGGGACACAAAGCTGGAACTTGAGAACGTGCGAGCGGAGGCCGAAGAGAGAGATGATCAGCTGCAGCTGCTCGTCCGTAAAGAAAAGGAGCTTCGCACTCGCCTTCAGAAGTCACGCGTGGAAGACACCATCCAACTGGACTTCCAGACCCAGCTCGCCGACGCTGAAGCAGAGCTCGAGACACTCCAGCAACGTCTCCAGGAGCGCGAGCGCGCCCTGCAACATTCGCAGAAGCGAGAGACGGAGTTGAAATCCAAGCTCCGTGGCCTGCAGAACAACGTCGAGGACAACTTCACAGTTGACCAACGACAGTTGGAAGCTCGCGAGAAGCGACACGAGGGCGAGCTGAAGGGTCTGGCGAAACAGATCTCCTTCCTGCGCGCACGCTGCGAGCGTGAAGAAGGCTTCCGCAAGGGGCTGGTGTGGACGAAGCGCTGGTTCCTCATGCAAGTTGAGATGTACAACCAATGGTGCGTAGCGTTTCCTTCCCTACTGATCTTCATGACTCTCAAGAACATGAATCACTGACAACGTTTCTTAACAGCAACGCCGCCGATCTAAAACTCCTCGAAGAAATCGGTTTCACGCCCGACGCGACGATCCGCGAGAAGAGACCTACGCTGCGCACGGTTGGGTTCGCCGTCATCGCTTCGATTCGCATGCAGAAGATGCGCGAGGCTTGGGCGGGCAATAAGAAGGTGCAGGAGGCGCTTGTGAGGAAGCTTGAGGGCATGAGGAGGGCGAGTAGGAAGGGATGATCGACTTTTCGTATTTTCTGGGTTTCAATTATGAGTGTCATGATGATGTTGGGTAGCGGTGGCGTTTGGGCGGCAGGATATCCTTTCGTTTTTTGTATGGATTTCTTGACATGAGTGCTTCATGTTAATATGTTCCCTGCTGCAAATTATCTTCTCTTCAGATCGTTGACGCAAAGCATAGATGTGCTTGAACGAGCCTCTTGAGTTTATTAATTGACAATTCAGATTCACCATTCGCCGAGTCACACTGGCGGATGACTCTCGGGACCTCCAATCATGTTTGCCCGTTTCCACCTATGTTATCTGAGCCTATTTATTCGAGCCAAAAAAAAAATAAAAAAAAACGACCTATCTGAAAGACTAGGAGGTACCTGACAGGCTACTACATGAAAACGGACCGCTTATTAAAAATCCAGCACGTGAACATTGACTAGACCAGGGCCTCGGGGCAGAGTATTGCCCCTTTTTGCGATTTTCTCTTCTCGTGCGGCCTACTCGAAATTATTGATATACTTTCCTGTAAAGAGAACTAGCGCTCTTCTCCCTTCCAGAAATACTTCTGATGGCGTGTGTGTCTGCAGGAGGACCCCTGTTTTGCGAAGTTGCCGGACCCTTGTCTTGCCCTGTCGCGTGCATTTACGGAACGGGAAGAGACATGTGTTAAGGTACCTATTATCTTCTTTCTCTTTGTATGGTGGGAGGAGATTCTTTGTTTGAATAGGCTTCACGCTTGATGCGGTGGGTACTGACCAGGCATGAGGCAGACAAGTGTCAATAAGCGGATTGATTCATCACTCACTCCTCTACTCGATCAAGTACAGTAGTTCATCGTGAACGTGACAGGCAGACGCACAGATATCGTTCGTTCATTCGTTCGCCTGCCAGCTGTGCAAGTCAGCGCAATTTGGGCGTGGGGAAAGGGCGCCGGCGCTTCGTTTCAGGACTGAATCCACCGCGACAACAACCAATCACTTCCCTCTAATCACTTCACTCCAACTTGGCCTTTCCCTTTCCCGCCTCTGCCTTTGCCCTGTTCCTCTCTCGCTCTCCCGTCTGAGAGCTTTGCCCGAGAAGCATCCTGAGCCTGACTGCTGCAAGCGACATCTCTCCGGCTGTCTGTCTGTCTGTCTGCCTGCCTGCCTGTCTACCTCACGTCCTCCTTTCTTCCCCTCGCTCCCTCCTTCTCTTCCTCTTCCGCCAACTCGCTTCGAATACCTTTGAGGTCAGCAGGCACTGCAGGTCCCTTCGACAGCTCCCTCTCCACCACTCACTACGCACGTTCCCTCACTCACTACTCCCACCCTCGCTCTGAATCCGTCCGACGGCCCATCGCTCGCCAGACCTCCGAGCTTGTCTGTTGCTACACCTGGAATACACCACCCACGTGCTTTGTCCCCCACACCAGCAGCAAACATGTCTGCCAGCAACATAATCGGCAACCGGAACAGCACCCCTGAAGCTTCCAGCTCCTCCCTCCGCCCTCCAAGCTCTCGCACAATGGGTGCCGGCCACCACTTCCGCGCCTCCGCCGACATCAGTGGTTTCGGCTCCCAGTCCTCTTTCTCTGCTCGTGGCATGCGCCCTGCCTCGGAGATCTACTTCGACCAGGTTCAGCAGCAAGGCGCCAGCTCCGGCAACCCTGACGATGCTGCGGAAAAGGTGGCTCAGCAATGGATGTCGGACATTGAGCAATACGAGACAACCCTGGAGGACATGGCTTCGGCGACGCTCGACCAGGATTTCAAGGACGAGCTCAGCGCCATCGAGCAGTGGTTCCGCGTGCTCAGCGAGCCCGAGAGGACCGCTGCTCTGTACGCTCTCCTGCAGCAGACCACCCAGGTGCAGATTCGCTTCTTCATTCAGGTTCTGCAACAAATGGCCAAAAGCCACCCAATGTCAGGTGTCCTCTCCCCCGCCGCTTTTGGCGAGAAGGACCCTATGTCTTCACGTATGAACGATGCGATGAGCAAACTCAACGTCGAGGGCTCTCGCGGCTCCTTTGGCTTTGGTACCAAGCCTCCGCCTTCGCCGGGCGCGAAGCGTATGTCTGGTCTTGACCCCAGCACCATCAAGTCTATGTTCCCAGATGCCGCCAATGCGATCGAGGACCAGAAGGCCGAGTTCCAGAAGACCACGGGCACCGCGCCGAAGTCCAACCGCAACAGCGCTGTCGGTGACAGACTGTCCTTTATGGGATCTTCGCTCTCGCCTCCCGAGGAAGACTCGCAGCAGCAAAAGAAGAATGTTTCGTCTGGTATTCCGGCTGGCCCGTGGAGGAGTACTGGTTCGAATGGTAATAATGAGAACCAAGCTCCGATTGGAAGGCCTAAGTCCTCTTCTAGCCAGCAGGCACCTATGGGCCAGTTTGGCTTGAGCAACCCGCCGCCCAGCGGTGGTGGACTCCGCTCGCCGCGTCCGTTCCCCATCTCTGGCGACAGCAACATCCAGAGCCAGTCAGCGACTGTCTCGGACAGCTCGAACCAGCCCATGGGCCACGGCATCCTGTCTCCGTACGCACCAGGCGCCAGTTGGGCTTCGATGTCCAACACTCCCATGGTTCCCAGTTTCAACCACAACCAGCAGAACCAGAACCACGCTGATATGGTCGCTAATGCGACCGCAATGAAGCTCGCCGCCATGTCTACCGTCAACAACCGCATCCAGCTGGACGATGTGCGAAAGTACCGTCGTGCCCGCTCCAACGACGGCCAGCAGAACCAGCAGAATCCGCTCTCTCCCGGCCTTCCTGCCGGTATCAACCTCACGAATGAATACGGCCAGGTCCTTACTCCCCAGCAAGCTCTCGCTCTCCAGCAGCAACAGCTCGCCGCCATGCAAGGCGGTCGCTCCCGCCCCAGCTCTCCCGGTATTGCTATTACAGGCCCTCACGGCGCCACAGCCAATGTGCCGATTGGCAACAACGTGTCACAAAGCAACGGCTTCCTCACTGCTTTCGATGGTTCCAACGGCCTCGGTGGTCTGAACAACGGTTTCGCCGGCATGAACCTCAACACTTTCCCCATGGGCGGCGAAGGCTACCTTTCGGACGCATCAGAGATCAACCGTGGCCGTTCTCCCAGAGGCAGGCGCGGCAGCTCCAAGCCCCCAGAGGACCCCACCGACCCTGCTCTGCTCAAGGACATTCCCAACTGGCTGCGTACCCTCAGACTGCACAAGTACACTGATAACCTCAAGGACATGCAGTGGCAGGATCTGATCGCGCTGGACGATGAAGGTCTGGAGAAGAAGGGTGTCAATGCTCTTGGTGCCAGGAGGAAGTTGCTCAAGGTATGTTTTTAATTGTTGTATGTGCTGCAAAGTCAACATTGAAGCTAACGTATTGTCAGGTTTTCGATCAAGTCAAGGAAGCACAGGCCGACGGCAAGGTGTAAAAGCCATGACTGCTCTCCAAGACTCCCCTCGACGGTCAATGTGCTCCACTTGAACTCACGCCACTCGATGCATTTACCGGCGCCTGATGAGCGCTCACGCTGAAATCTTTGCTTTTTTCCTTTCTTTCTGTTACGGTTGTCATCACTTCTCCATCTGAAAAAGAGGAAGAATGTGAAACGAAATGAGTAGGGGATCTTAATAATGCTTACCTGTATCTTCTCTTCTCTTTGCTTGCATTTGGGCGTGTTTCGCTAGTTCCGCCTTTTGATGTATTACTCTTAGGGCAGCAGGACAATATCAAGTCGACGATCACGTGCATTGCAATCACTGGCTTTCTCACACTTCACGCTTCGGCCATTCACGACATTTGCAGGGCATCTACTTACATCACGAACAATAGCTACTGCGACAAGTCACCAGTTCTTCGCAGAACTCATTCCCTCGCAACCCCATAATGGGCGGTACAATCTTCCCCAACAGAACGGCATTGTCTATTGTTCTCCTTGTCTGAATGCACCGCTTTGTTCGCCGCGCTGCGGTCTTTCACCGCAACAATGTTTTGTGAAAGGATAATAATGCCCTTCTCTTAGTGTCGGATCATCTTTCTTTGTTTCACCAATATCATTAACAGCGCACCCCCACTTTCATTAATTCGAGTCGCTCGATCAAACACATTCGCTTGACGCGAGTACTACCACAATCTCTGCCATCCCTCGTCAACAGCTCCTTCCTCAACGAATATGACCATGTTTTGGTTGCTAATCGGCGTGCTGGCTCTCGCCTTTGCTTTCTTGACCATGGCCCATGAAGGCCACGACGACAACACAACAACAACAATTCCTCCACAACCCCTTACACCCTCGTAGCCGACTACAGCGGCTCGACCTTCTTCGACGGCTTCGTGACCTTCACCGGCCCGGACCCAACGCACGGCAAAGTGAACTACACCGACATGGCCTTCGCCGCCAAGCAAGACTACCTGTCGTACAGCTTCCACGAGAAGGCCAACAAAACCCGCGCACGCATCAGCGTCGACTCAAGCGAAGACGCCTCGACCGGCCCGGGCAGAAACTCAGTCCGCCTGACAAGCAAGCAGACCTTCTCGGCCGGCACCCTGCTCGTCGCGGACATCAACCACATCCCCGTCGGCCCTTCCCTCTGGCCCGCCCTGTGGCTGCTCGGAACTGGCGCCACCTGGCCCGCGGCGGGCGAGATCGACATCCTCGAGTACGTCCACGACACGCCCTATAACGCTATGACGCTTCACACCGCGCCGGGCTGTAACGTGGCCAACAGTTCCACTTCCATGCCCTTCACGGGCAACCTACAAGACCCCAACTGCAACTCCGGCTCCGGCGCTCTAGGCTGCAGCATCCACTCGCCATCCAACCTGACCAGCCTGCTGAACGGCACCTTCGCATCCGCAGGCCACGCTTTCAACGCCCAGGGCGGCGCCGTCTACGTAACCGAGTGGACCAGCTCAGGAATCAAGATCTGGGCCTTCGCGCGCAGCGCCGTGCCCCCCTCTCTCAACTCTGCAAACCCCTCGACCGCCGCCTTCCCCACGCCTCTGGCCTCCTTCGGCGGCAGCGGATGTGAATTCGAGAAGAACTTCAAAGACATGGTTCTCATCATCAACACATCCCTCTGCGGCGACTGGGCGGGCAAAGTGTGGAGTTCGAGCGGGGCGGAGAAGGCGACGGGCGTGGAGAGTTGCGATCAGTACGTGGTGGACAATCCGAAGGCGTTCGAGGAGGCGTATTGGGAGGTGGCGAGTGTGAAGGTTTACTCTGATGGGAAGATGCCGGGGAGGAATCCGGATTTGGGGAAGGAGGGTTTTACCGCCTGAGTTGAGTAAACGTGAGGGAGCCCTTTGCGCCTTCCGCCGTTCCTGATGATCTTTGTGGCGAGCGATTGCTTGCCCTGATGAAGTGATGTTTGCAGCGTTCTTGTTCGGCATTGTTATGCAGCGTTTTATTTGAGTTAGTTTGAGATCTGCAAGTTACGAACATGAAACGAGACGAGTCTCCATATATTTCCTTTCTACTCTTTTCTACCTTCCCCGTATTTCAAATGTAAGTGCGATAATGTGAGAAAAACAAGCGATCTAAGTTTCATGGGGGGAGATCGACAACTATCTTCCAGCGAGCACAATGATATTAGTCGTATGCCGAACATGACGAGTTCGGTGTGTCAACACGCACGGAACAGGGAATCCTCTGAGATGCCTGGCTGGGAAAATGTCAGAGGTTACATACTTGGCCCAATTGCACGAGCAACATGGCAGGATGTAGCAAGCGTGAGGGGCGAGGGGTATGATATTGCGGATGGAATGATAATTCGTGGAAGGTGGATAACTCTCGAGATAGACATTTGAAACGAGCGTTTCGACATTACAATTTCCTTGCCCTTCGCTACGAACGACAGACATTTACATCAAAGCATCCCTCAAAATAAAGCAACACTAAGCCATCTCCTTGCTCTGCCTAGGAGCGCGGTGCTGCGTCTCACCAGCCTCGGACATCATGCGCTGCACATCGGTCGAATGGGCAGCGGCATTGGGGCCAGCACCAGAGCCGAACTCCGCAGAGTCGTCGTCGGTGATCCCAGTGACCTTGGCCATGACTTGAGCCGCGAACATGTCACCACTGACGTTGAGCAGGGTGCGGAAGCGGTCGATGAACCAGTCGATAGCGACGACGACGGCGTACATGCCCGTGATCTCGATTCCGACAGACTCGGCAATGATGAGCGTGAGGACCAACGAGGAGCTGGGAATCGGTGTGGTCGCGAGGGACGAGAGGGTGGAAAGCAAGACGATGATGGCGTAGTCGCCGGCGTTGAGTGTTTGGCCGTTAGTCGCGGCGAGGAAGACAAGGATGGTTGGGAAGTAAATAGCGGTTCCGTCCATGTTAAGAAGTGTGCCCAGGGGAATGGTGAACCTGCACACACTGTTGGGGATCTTGCGCTCTTCAGCGACCTGGAGCGTCACAGGCATGGTTGCGGCGGAAGAAGCCGTGGCCCACGCAGTAATCCAAGAGCGAGAGCACCTGAACCAGAAGCTCCAGGGGTTTTTGCGCATGAAGATGAAGTACAGGGCGGGAAGGATGATGAACAGATGGACTGAAAGGTTCGGTCAGTAAAGTACGATAACAAATTCCACATGCGACTGCGAGGACTCACTGGCCATGTTGACAATTGATGCTCCAACGAGAACACCCAAATTTTGTCCAATGTCCTCGATGTCGAGGGTGAAGAGGTTCGACAAGATGAGGAAGAAGACACCAATTGGCGCAAGCTGGATCAGAAAGGTGATGACCTTCATGATGATCTTCTCGACTTCTCTCACGGCGCGGAGGAGGGAGGAGTCAGGGCCCTTGATGAGAGCGCCGACGACGATGGCAGACACCAAAACGGCGAGCAGCTCGTCGTTCGCCATAGCAGAAGTAACGTTTTGGGGAATGAAAGATTCGAAGACTTGGACGATGATGTCGTGGGCAGCCATTCCCTCACCAGCCTCTTCCTGGCTGGTGGCGGTGTCTTCGTCCACAGCAAGAGTATTGGCGTCCGCAACGGTGAACAATGGGCGCCACACAAGGTCGACCAGGATGGTGCTGACGACCACAGCCAAGATGGTGGTACCAATGTACCAGAGGATAGTCCAACGGGCAAGCTTTCCGCCGCCGGCATCCATGCTTTTGAGATTCTGCACAGCAATGATCATGGCGACAACGATGAGAGGAAGTACTGTGATGGTGTTAGTTGATGAGGTTCGTTCAAAGATGTAGCGGGGTGTATCTCAGACTTACCAGTCGCTCTGAGAGCCCTCAGCCAAAGGCTTCCGGGGATTTCAAGAATGACAGGTGCTGCATCTGGAATGTCGCTAACGGTGGTAGACACGGCAAGACCGATTGCAATAGCCAGGATCGCGGCAGCAATAATCTGCAGAGCAGAGCCTGGCGTCTTGAAGGAGGCCCACGCCTTTTGCCCAATCGTTTGTTTCTCCTTGACGACCTCTCCATCTCCAGTCGAAGGTGGCTCGCGGGAATCCTCGCGCTCCAGAGGGATTTTGGTAACCTCGGGCTCGACTTTGGCGTCTGAGTCGCGGGCACCCTGGGGCTGAAGGGGGTCCGGGTTGATCTGCTCGACGGCCATGGTTGCAGGCGTATCGGCAACAATGGTTTCTCAGGGAATGATGAAAGTCGCGACAGTGAGAGTGAAATATTCGAGAGCTACATGCAGACTTTATCTTCATGCGCGCCCAGAGAACGGCTGGACAACGTGGCGAGCGAGGACCCCTCGCATCCCGCCATCCAAGCGTCGGCCTGATAGATAGGTAGTATGGGTAGATAACATCGCGCGGAATTGGCGACTGGGCAAGCGTTGGCAGCTCGTGTGCTCTGGCTATGACCTTCCCCATTTTGCGAGGTTGGCGTGCAGAGCCGGTGTACTTGGCACACACGCCGAGGGCATGGCAAAGTGACCAGAACCGAACTCAAGGGTCTCACGGGTCTAGACATGCTGGTAGCAGATTGGATGGCTTTCTGGAAGATAGGGTGCACATGATATCCAAGACTTTCGCGTGATAACAGTGTTGGCAAAGGATGAAGGACGACGTTCAATGAAGTGAAGTTGAATGTGGCGCTGGCTTCGCAGACCTCCACAGGGCGAAGCAGGCTGACTTTGGCTTGCCATCCCCGAGCCTACGGATAGCCTTGTGAACCTACTCGTGCTAAGGCTGAGACACATGGCCGCCGCCAGACACGCCGGCTGCTATCGACGCTAGAACGATTAGAGATCGCCTCCCCCGCGACTAAGAGGCGATAATCAAGCACGGCGGCTACCACTGGCTATGGACGGGGTAAGCCCTCGCCCAGCATGTCGTTAGATAAGAAGAATACGGCTTTAAATTCACGTCCCCTGCAATGATCCGTGATTAGGGTGTGCGCCTGGGGATTCTGCGTGATATAACTTTATTCTGTACGTAACTATCTCTGGCGATTTACAGGTAGCAATGGGGTAAGTGAGACCGCGAGGCCCACTTCACTTCGCCTTGGGATATAAGAGTAAGCATTTCTCGAACCTTTGCGTGTGGATGGGGTGATATCATGTATGCCATGCTAAGCGCATGAATGATTCTTCCAAGCAGTTGGCACTTTCCACGACGCCGCACATATTCTGGAATCCCAACCATCAGGACATGGTTGCTGAACAAGCGCCAAATTCGGATGATATGCTCCCAGCCTAGCGGTTCACTTACTCGTGGCCAGTCTACAATATCGCAAAACGTAATTCTTTGATCAATTAGTCTTTTTCATACCCTCGGCAATCACAAGGTATTTTGCTATTGTCCCTGCGCTCTCCGTTTCACAGAGATGGTTTCGTAACGCCGCTCATGACAAAGAATAACTCCTCCTACAGCTCGTCATGCCCAGTCAACGTGTCCCAAGATACTTCCGGCACATTGTCATCGACCGGCAGCGTGCAATGAAACGCTCCATTCACGTGATATCTTGCCCACCTAGCAACCCTCTTGCTTGCTGCGAATTCGTCGGTTTGTCGCATGTACTTGCCACTTCCGATCTGCCTCGCAACACCTTCATGTTTTGATACGAGATCTTTGAACGCCGCCTGAGAGGCCTCGCTCCAGGCCTCACCGCTCAAAACACAATCCACCGGGCTTCCTCCAGGATGTGGGAGATTGTCGATCAAAGCATGAAGTTTCTCAGCGACAGGTTGTAGGTGGCTTGTGAGAACCTTTATCTGATCGTTGAAGTCTAGGCGATGGCATCCGGCTGCAGCGTGCGCACCAAGCTCAGGGAAAGTATTCCATGGCATCCACTCTGATTCCGGCCCATCCATCCAGAGCGATAAGCTGGCATTGGAAAAATCGACAACAATGGTTGTAGAGGACATCCTTTCCTGTTCGCAGAGCCGGTCGAGTCTTGCCTTTGGAGGTCTCTGAGAAAGACAACCGAACTTTCGCGTGTGTTGAACAATCTCATTTGAAGCGGCCGTCATGTATTGAATGGTTCCAGAGTTGCGAACAATGACACTCCAGTCCGTGTATTCATCCAGGCGGTACTTGTTGTGGTAAAGTGCAGTGCTAAATTTGCGATACAAGTGATGAAGCCAGAAGAGATCTCCGTCGTGGAGAGGAGCCACCCAAAACAATCTAGGCGGATATAAGTCGGGGTCCAGCTGAGGTTTGATGTTTGTCCAAAAAAAGTCAGGCAAAACGATGCTCGCGAATGGCCAACCAGAGAGATCTGCGATGTTCATACGACTCATCTCGAGGACGGAGGCATGCTTCAGAACTCCGACTGCTCCTTCGAGCACTCCAACTTCAGGATATCCCATGAAAGCATCGCCATCGAACACCGCAGGGGAGTATAGCGGCTTTCCTAGCACTTTGAAGGCTAGATAATCTGACCAAGAGTGCTCAGGATCGAATATAAGCTCATCTCGGCGACGCCATTCATTTTCTTGCCTCTCGCGCCACCTTATCTTGAGCTCGTCTTCGGGCAAAGGTGGCGCTTGAGTCAAACGAGCACGATGACAGGTAGACAGGAATTGGCGCATGAGCGATCGGTATGCATTGTCACCAGGGACTTTAGCCAACGCATGAGTGGATCCGTTGTCAAGAGAGACAGAAGCAATCAAGTGGTCAAGTGTGAACTCAATGCCAAACACTTGCTTGTTGAACTTGTCATCCTGGGCCAAAACAAAGACGATGAGGGAAAACAGCGTGGACAGAAGCAGAATTAGTCGCATGATTCCTTTCATCGTATCAAAGCTGCGATCGACTGATGTTGTTTGATGGGTGGTTGTTTGGCGGAAGTTCTTAATGCGCCGACGACAGAGCCAAAGAGTTGCACCGCGCCAAGTCGAGTAAGATGACACAAAAAGGCACACACCGTACTTTGTGACACTCAGAACGTGCATGACGACACCCTCACTAACTGCACACCCGTCTCCAATCACGCGAAGGTCAGTGAACCCGACTTCAAGAAACCCCACGCGCAAACTCATCCAAGGCCATCTCCATTGTACAGGTACTTGTCTCGTCAGTCACTACTTAATCGTTTCTCCAAACCCCACGACCCCCGAGAACCACGACTGGTACAATGAACAAAAGGCGCTTTTTTTGCGATCGTATTTGCCGAGACTTGAAGTATCCGACAATTTTGGGGGATTGTCGACGACGATTGTTCGTAATAGTTTAGCAAACGTTGGGTGACCTCGAATCCTGTTTCATGCATCGACTAAGTCTCCCCAGTCCACGCTTCGTACGCAGTCATCCCTGCATCCCAGCTTTCTCTTTCAAGACCCTCTTCCTTTCCTCTCGCCATTTGCGATCCCAGGCATCTACCTTTCCTCCAAGTACCTCGACACATTTGGGTTCAAGCAGCACCACGCCCCTTGCCACCGTGACGTCCCTAAGCACGAGCTTTGCACCAATCGACATTCCCACGTCCACGCCCTGCACACTTCTCAGCTCCAAGCCATAGACCTTCGTGCCTTTGGCGTCTTGCAAAAGCAATTTATGAGGCCCAGCAGACTTGCTCCCTGACCCAGCAGCCTGCGCAGAATCTGCACCGGCGTTGCCTTCGTCGGGCAGTACACGTACCACCTCCCTCCCTTTCGTCGTCTCGCCGCGCTCCTGCGCTTCAAGTGCCTCAACCTGACTCCAGCGACTGCATCCAATGTCTTCAATGTCAAGGACTTGCACTGCTACAGGGCCGGGGAGTCGTTGTTCTTTGATTGCCGGGTCTGCTATACCCGGAGAGAAAGTCGTTGATGGTGAGGGCTGGACGGCTGTGGTAAGGTCTGCTGCTAGTAGGCGGAAGAGAGTTGTCTTCTGAAGGGCTACTATCGGAGTTGTGGGCTTTATGGTGGGAAGGAAAGTTTGCATCCAGGTCTGTTTCGGTTGAAGGTCCTTGGAGGCGAGATAGGTTGTTAATGCGGTGGCGAGGTCAGGGTTGGAGGCCGTGGCTGATGAATGGCGTTGAGTTGCCATGATTCTATTCTGTATCGATCATTGCGGGCTGGCTATTCCGAATTGTGGATTACAAGCACAAAGTGCATGTAGCTATTGTTTATAAACCATGCATCGAGGAAACAGGAAAGCAGCGCAAGTGAGGTTTGATGGGTATGCGCATTTCTCAGACTATGTGTATATTGTGGCATTGTAACCCTAACCCTAATGAACGTCACCGCTTCAGTCAGGGCGGGCAGTCACAACATGAATTCACGAGGACACATGTTGCTTCAAGGAAGCTTTACGCTTTTGGAATAATGGATGTTCGAGTGTTGGATTACATTGATGATCAACTAGCTGCCTCATCAGACTTTGAGGCTCTCGATTCGCTCATTGAAAATGCAAAAGCACAACAAGATCTGTTGAAGAAGCAGGTATGTCGGAACGGTATACATATCAACAAGGGAGAACATTCGCTGAGACCAAACAGCTAGACGATGCTCGACGAGACTACGACGACGCGCAAAATGCGACCGAGAATGATGTCCTAACAACTCGCCAAAAAGCGGAGGCATTCCAGAAAGAGCAGGCCGACATTGACAAAAGACTACTTGTTGCAACACAATCGGAGACCAGCGATGATGCGGCAAGGAAGTTCGAAGCCAGCATGGCAAGATTGAGGAAATTGGAGATCGCGACTGGCTATGTGGAGTTGCTGAAGGAGGTGGATGCTCTCAGGTGGGATATCCCAGACATACATTGACACAAGCAATGCCGGATACTAATGACCATACAGCACCGAATGTGTCTCTCAACTCGGCAAGTCAGATGAGGCCGCTCTTCAGCCCTATCGGAAGCTCCAACAGCTGGTCACGAGTTTGCAGCCCTTGCAAGAAGCAGCAGAAGGCGCAGCGCCGCATCTACTGGATCACATTTTCCAGCAGGTCCAGAAGCTGAAGGCACGCATCCAAGAGTCATTCTCCAGTGATCTTGAGGAGACCTTGAAGAAGATGAATTGGCCGAAAGCAACAAGCACCGTCCCCATGGCTTTGCAGGATGAGTGGGAGCGCAACATCGGACGACTGCTCGACCTGCAGAGGCCAGACCTAGAGACCCGTGACAAGGCGCTCACTACACGCGCGAGAGGCGAGGATCCTCCCGTCCTGTTACCTCTTGAGGTTCTTGTACGACCCTTGGAGCAGCGTTTTGCATACCACTTCTCAGGAAACAAGCCGACCAACCGCCTCGACAAGCCCGAGTACTTCCTCTCGCACATCGAAAAGATCATCGAAGGCTACAGCGAATTTATCCAAAACTCCGTCCAGCCTCTGCTGCTGAAGCACTTCCGCGGTTCGGACCTGTCACTCACGCCAGCATATGTTGACGCAATCTGCGCCTTCATCACTGCGTTGCTTCCCATGGTTCAGCGCAAAGTCATTTCTTTTGCATCGCAGGTCACGCCTCAACCGAACCTGCTGAGTCATCTGGTGCGTCAAGTCCTCGACTTTGACAAGTTGATCGAAGAGAACTATGCGTATACTCCCGAATCTCCGTCCACGCCATGGCGAGGATTGGCATTCTTCTTACTGGATACAAGCGGGTACTTTCAACGCTGGCTAGATGTGGAGCGCGATTTCGCACTTGCGCGATACGGCTCCATCATCGAAGCTCCAGAAGGTGGTGAGCTCGACTGGGACTCTGTTGCTAGCGACGCCACGAAACCTACCAAAGCTGCCATCCGCGTCAACGACCTTCTCGAGACCGTCACCGATCGCTATCGGCCATTGTCGAGCTTCAGTGAGAAGATGCGCTTCTTGATCGACATCCAGATTGCAATATTCGACCAGTTCCACGCGCGTCTACACTCAAGTCTGGAAGCTTACATCACCATGACCTCCTCCCTGGCGCGTACTATGCACGGCATCAGCAGAGAAGATCAGTCCGAACTACAGGGAGTCAAGGGACTCGATCGACTCTGCCGTGTCTTCGGCTCAGCCGACTACCTCGAACGAGCAATGCGCGACTGGAGCGACGACGTCTTCTTCCTCGAGCTGTGGGAAGAACTCCAAGACCGCGCCGGCAACCGAGATCAAATATCCAAAAACCTCGGGAGTTTGCAAGAGATACAAAGCAAGACCTCCTCCGCCGTGGGCCAAACCAACGTTAACTCCAGCGTCGCACAGAGCGGCGCCCTCTTCGACGAAACAGCCGAAGCCTACCGCCGCCTCCGCGTGCGAAGCGAGTCCATCATAATCGAAACCCTAACCTACAACATCCGCGAATCCCTCCGACCCTACACTCAAATCAACAACTGGGCCGCCCTAACCAACAGCACAGCAGGCAGCGGCTCGCTAACAGCCGAGTTGGACGCCCCCCTCAGCCTGCTGACCAACTACCTCACTTTCCTGAGCAAAGCCCTGGGCCGCGTCCCGCTACGCCGCGTCGGCAGGCAAATCTGCCACGCGATCCATTCGCATCTGTGGGACCAGGTGCTCGTGCGCCACACGTTCTCCACGGCGGGGGCGACGCAGCTGAAAACGGATCTGGACGCTCTCGTAGCGACTATTGACCGGTTCGTAGGCGCTGGACAGGCTGCGCGCGGTATGCGGAGGTTGCGCGAGGGTGTGGTATTGCTCTCGCTGCCTGTTACATCAGAGATTCCGCGCAAGCAGCCTGGGCTGCAGGATGAAGAGGACGACGGCGCGGCATGGGACGACGCAGGCGATTGTAACGAAGGCAACGGCTCCGTCGCGGATGGAGGTGCTGGCGCTGTTGCTGGAGGAAGGAAGCAGATTGGTTTGTTCGAGGTGGAAAGGCTAGTGTTTATGGATAATGAGAGCGCGAGGCACGCGCTTGAGCTGGTTGGATTGGAGAGTCTGTCTGAGGGGGATGCGAGGAGTATTTTGGAGAGGAGGGTGGAGCTTGGGAGTTGATGACGGGAAGGCGAAGATCTGATGCGATGTTGTCTGATCTGCCTAATAAGAAATTGAATTCCTTTACCATGATTGCTCACTGTTATTGCCGTCGATAAAGTGAAACGTAAAATTCGTCTTTATACCAATCGAGTTTTCATTTTTACTTGGTGGATATCAAAAACTTCGTGTCCTGCCAATGCGACTTTTTGCGCCATGCTAGCTACTTCCGTGGAAGAGCATCCCAACCTATGCCGCGGAACAATGACCTCTGGGAATAACAGAAATTATCGTCAACTAAAAGAACAATCCCCTGAGCCGGCATACTCATCATATCAATCATCTCGTGTATGTAATCCTTCCCGCCGTCTCAGTGCACCATAACATCAGCCTGTTGTTGTTGCGGCTGCTGCTGCTGTTGCTGCTGTTGCGGTGCTTGGGGCTTGGAGCCCTGGTCGGCGCTACCGTTGGCGCCATCCTGGCCATCGTCCATCTCGACGTCTTCGCCCTCGCCCTCCTCCTCGCCCTCACCCTCCTCGTCTTCAAGGTCCTCTTCCTCGTCATCCTCGCTCTCGGCCTCGAGGTCCTCAGATCCGGCGTTGCTCTCCTCGTCATCGTCCTTACCGTTGGCCTCGACGCCCTCCATATCATGGTCCTCGCCCTCGGTCTTGGGCGTGACAGTGGTAGCGCCCAGAGCAGCCGCCTCGCCGCCTTCGGGGAAGCCCTCCTCCTCTTCCTCCTCCTCGTCTGCGCCGTAAGTCGCACCGTCGTCCTCGGCGGCGTCCACGTCAGGCTGCTCAGGCGGGAATTCAGCGGGCGCGCTCTCGTCGCTGTCCCATTTGATAGCGAAGCGGGTGACTCTGGGCTTCTCGGCGAGGATGTTGCGGCGGACCTTCTCGACGATGGGCTTGGCGGGAGGCTCGTTGATCAGCTGCTCGTCGGTGTACTCGTTGCTGACGTAGTAGCCGACGCGGACGAACTCCCGGCCGTCGTAGGAGCAAGTGAGCAGGATGACGGTGACGCCAAGGATCTCGGTTGCGGGGATGTGGGCGGTGTTGGGAGGGTCGGCCTCGAAGATGAACTTGTTGACGCCGACGGGGATGGGACCGACGAGGAGGGAGTCGAGTTCTTGATCGTGCTCAGAGCTGGAAAGAGTGTCAGTGGATTGCTTGATGCATAGCCGGCGATTAGTGGCTGAGAATTGCGTCAACATACG
The DNA here is from genome assembly GCA_001931905.2 of Cladosporium sp. IMV 00045. Taxonomy (NCBI): domain Eukaryota; kingdom Fungi; phylum Ascomycota; class Dothideomycetes; order Cladosporiales; family Cladosporiaceae; genus Cladosporium; species Cladosporium sp. IMV 00045. Next base: position 79,419 of record MSJI02000025.1, read on the forward strand.
AGGTGGCAGAGCCGACATAGGTGAGCTTCCATTCGAGATCCTTCTGCAGAGGCTCAAGGCACTCGAAGGTGATCTCGAATTCGTAGGGAGCGTTGAAAGGCGCAGGATTGTTCCTGACGGACACGTTGAGCAAGCTCACTGTTCTTTGTCAGCGTGATCCAAGCAAATGAGGCGTCGCAAGGGTGTGTCTTTACCGGTAGCCATGTTGTTTGCGAGGGAGGTGGGGGATGATTGATGAAGGGTGTTGGCAGAAGTAGTCGATTCTGGCAATGGTATGATTTATTGTTTGATGTCGTGACTTGCGTTCTTGGAGAGGGTTAAAGCAGTGTTGTGTGTGAGGCTGTGAGGGGTGGTTTGGTGGTAGAGTAAAAGATACAGCAAGAAGGCGGTGGGACGGGGAGGGAGCTGCTACGCTCTGGCTGGCAGTTGTTTTCCACTCAAAAGCGCCCGCCTCGACGCGCCCCAAACGCCAAACGCGACTTCCGTGTTAAAGTGCTGCACGTGCTCAGGCATTCAGTATTGCCTCAGGTTAGAATCGAGGTGGACCTCACGCCAAGTAGAAGCCGAGCGTGGAGAGGGTGATGCGTTGGCCATCCGAACAATACCAGTCCCGGTACATGTAGGCAACTAACACAGGCAGTCTCTCAAAACGACTGCTTGAAGTTGACTGGAACTATAGCTGGACTGTGAAATCTGGTTCTGGCACCCTTGAAAATTGTCTACATCGTCTCCGACTCGCTCATATTCTGCCCGCCCTGGATTCACTACGCTCAATCTCAAGGCGACACGGCTCGTAGGGCTGAAGGCTGAATCCTAGACATGGCTCACCTTATTCGAGGCAAACAGGCCGGCATTGCCAACGACCTCTCTGCTGGCCTTGATCCACACCTGTTTGACGTCGACGACCTGGTCCGCTACGGTGTCAATTCACAAGTCTCTGCGCTTGCATATGATCCTGTGCAGTCCTTGCTTGCCGTCGGCACCCGGAACAGCCAATTCGGACCAGGTCAGATTTACATCTTCGGTCGTGGTCGGATCCAGATCACACTAGAGATACCTGCTCGAGCTGCAGCAGTGACGAGCCTCCAGTTCTGCTCCGAGAAACTTGTGTGTCTGGACAGCAGACATGAGATATCTCTCTTCTCCATTCCAGAGAAGAAGCTGCTCAACAGTCATTCGCCGTATGGAACCGTGACCTCCTTGTGCACCGATCCAACACTAGACTATGCCTTCATCGGTATGGCAACCGGCGAAGTACTTGCCTACGACCTAGACCGTGAGAATCTAGCTCCTTTCAAGATCACAAATCTGTGGTCCCAAATGGATCCTAGTGCAAGGGCAGCTCCGATCGTCAGCCTTCAACTGCACCCGCGAGATGTGGGCACTCTGCTCATCGGCTACACACACGGCGCAGCTATCTACAGTTTCAAACTGGCCAAGGCGCTCAAGTTCTATTCTTACGAGGTACCCCCGGGAGCTCCAGGTGGCACTGGCGATATGAGCCAGAACAAAATGGCACGTAAACCCAAACTTACACAAGCCACTTGGCATCCTACCGGCACGTTTGTAATGACCGGCTACGACGATTCATCCCTCGTATTCTGGGATGTCAACAAGGATGGTCGTATGCTGCAAGCTAGGACACGAACGGATACTGACGTTACAGCACCCGGCCCCGCTCCAACATTCGAATCGACTATGATGGGGACTTCTACAATCAAAGAACCGATCTCCAAGATAGCATGGTGTGCGGCCGGTCACGACCCAGATGATACTGGTCTTCTAGTCGCTGGTGGAGCGTCGACAGATACGCCTACCAAGGGCCTCTGTTTCCTTGAGTTTGGGCGAACGCCAGTGTACAACACAAGCTCATGGGATGCTCTCGCTGGCCACTTGAGAGACCCCAAGAGGCAACGTATTCTCCCCACGCCACCTGGTGCCGAAGTCATAGACTTTTGCCTTATCCCACGCACAACACCCCATTACGGCGGCGCACATGACCCTATTGCCATTATTGCGTTGCTTGCCTCTGGTGAGCTCTTGACCCTGAGCTTCCCATCAGGCATGTTCATCAGCCCAACCAACCAACTCCACCCATCTTTGACATTCGTCCATCCTTACATCAAGAAAGTCAATGTTGCAACTATGGACCGAACCCGCTGGCTGGGCATGACTGAGAGCAGACAGCAAGGGCCACCAATCCTACGCGGTGGAGTCGAAGGGGCCAGCACTTTCAGGCGTCTCGACACTCGCAACATCGTACAGACCGTCCACGCTGACGGTGCAGTCAGGCTGTGGGACATTGGCAATGGGGATGAGATCGAGAACGAGAAAGTCCTGCAAGTTGACGTCGCCCGTGCTGTCGGACGATTCGACGGCATTGACGTTACGCAAACATCCTTGGCTGGTGCGAGTGGCGAGTTAGCAGTCGGTTTGCGAAGTGGTGAGGTACTAATCTTCCGATGGGGACGCAACAGGAATGCAGGCCGAGAACCGCCATCGCGTCCCAAAAACACGCCTCGTGCATTGACGAACGTTACCGAACGCGTCGAGCCTGCATTAACGGAAGGTCTCTTGCCCTTCACACTGCTGGACCAACAAGCCGGTGCGGTAACAGCTGTGAAGATGAGCGAGGTGGGTTTTGCTGCAGCAGGTTTCGAAGATGGCACAGTCTCCATCATCGACCTCCGTGGCCCTGCTGTCATTCACACTTGCAACGTGACCGACTTCCAGCGTGGAGAGAAACGTGGCACTTTCCGCAGGGGACCAAGCAATGAAGCTCCTCAACCCGACTTCGCAACAAGCCTAGAATTCAGCGTCATGACACTCGAGCATGAAGAATGGAGCAGCATACTTCTACACGTCGGGACGCATCAAGGGCATGTAGGAACATTCAAGATCATCCCCGATCCAAGCGGTCGCTACTCTGCCGAGTTTGCCGGCTCTGTCAGCCTGGACAGCAGAATCAACCACATCTTCCCGATCAACGCCGAGACAGGACGATCTGCTGTAGCAACTCAGACCGCAATGGCCAGCCTCCGCAGTGGAGTCCGCACAAACGGTGCCATTATCATCGTCGCCCCGACAGTCGTCCACATTGCCCGCCCAGCAACCTCCAAAGGCGCACACAAGTCCTTCGATTCATTCTTCTGTGACGCCGCCGGCCTAATCAGATACCACGACCAAGGACAAGCCCTCCTGACTCTCACAGGCGACGGCTTCGCGCGTGTCTACTCCCTCCCCGCCCTGAAAGAGCTTGCCCCTCCCATTCCCCTCTCCAACACCCTCGACGTCCGCCGCTTCAGCGAAGCCCGCATTACCCCCACAGGCCACATAATAGCCTTCACCGGCCCCAGCGAGCTCGCCGTCCTCTCCATCTTCGGCGCAGGCAAACCCCTCTCCAATCCGCCCGACACCCGCCTCTTCAACCCGGAAGCCCTCATCCCTCCGCGCCCCACAATCTCCAACCTGCAATGGGTGACAGGAACACAATTCATCACGCCCTCGGACCTCGACCTGCTAATCGGCGGGCCCAACCGACCACCAAGCAAACGCATGATGGCGCAAGCGCAGGCGGAAGAAATGCAACGACGGACAGCCGCGCGTGGCGGCGGATCGAGCAGTGCGGCGGCGCTCTCCAACGAGCAGGACCAGGGCTACTGGGCGTACATGCAGAAGCAGCTGGCGGAGCGGACGGAGAAGTTGAGTGTGGTGAATGACGGCATGGACAGTCTGGAGCAGAGCACGAGTAGTTGGTTGGGGGATGTGAATAAGTTTGTGAACAAGCAGAAGAAGAACGCTGTTACTGGTGGTGAGTCTTGATTGATCTTATTATTGATGTTGGGGGACTTCTCTTTTGAGGGAAGGTTAAGTTTCAAGAGGAAAATAGGCTAACTTTGTGTCTCCTCTAGTGATCAAGTCCAAATTCGGATTCTAGACGCTTTTATTATTCGACCACGCATTCGACGAGTAAAGCCGGCGACAAAACTACCTGACTACCTTACCATTTGCATAGCACTTGTCTGCATCAGCCACGACCTCATCAGTCCTATAGAGAAACGTCATGAACGAATGAAATCTTCATCTTCGTCTTCTCTCTCATTCTCACCATTTCACTCACAACAAACCACGTGAATCACCCATTTACTACCCCTCCACTTACGAGAATCTTTCGGGAAGTAGCCCCCCCCCCCCCCCCCCCCCCCTAGAAAGGTGGGCGGAACGCAGCCTGTTTGGGATTCTCGCCTAGACGCACTAATATGGAGGAAAAGGGAAAGCCATTAAAGGGACATGCTCAAAGCCTTGATAGAGGAACACGCTGAAATCACGCCTAGAGAACAGTAGTATCTTCCCTGCCGTTCCTAAGCAACCGTAGGGGAAAAAGCAAAGAGAAAGAGAAGACAAAGAAAAGGAAAGAAAAGACGTTCACTCGACCTCTAGCAGCACAGCACAATTCCGCTCTATGACCCTGACGCTCGGCGCCCATGCGTGCTGCTGTCGTATCCTCCTTTCTCGCACGATTCATATTATTCGCCATCTTCCTCGCCGCTTTGACAGTGCGGCGCGTAGGTGAGTAGGTATGTGTGTGTAAGGTAAAACATGAAAAGTCTAACGAGGTATATTCTATATTCTATATCCATCTCTTGGCTATGAAGATGCGGGTATCCCCTACGATAGCTTCAACTTCATTTTACTTTACATGTACTTCACTTTACTCATAAGTTGATCCTTCTAGATCCTGCTAGTAAAAACTTCAAAGAATGAGATAAGAAGAAACGGAGAAGAAGGATCAAGGCAAAAGGGCAAAAGGGCAAAAGGGCTAATATGCCCATCTTTTAACTTCTCCCATCCCATTTCAAGTCAAACCAGACACTATCTCTCTGTCCATCCTTCTTCGTCCCATGGGAGTTCCGTAAGGAGGAGAGGGGCTTGGAAGATACCCAAGAAGAGGAAGAGGAAGAGGACAAGCCAGGGGGATTCGTTGAGGCAGGGAGCGATGGTGGGATGGAGAGGAGAGGTTTTCGAAGATATAGGGAGGGGAAGAGGGAGAGAGAGATTCTTATCAGAGAATGGGAATGGAAGGAAAAGAAAGATCTGAGAGGCGCTTTACCTTTTCTCTGCCTTTTCTTGTCCAAGTAGCAGGACAAATATCTTATACAGAAACACCCCGATCGTTGCGAATCTAATCAGATTTCACTAGGACACATGGCTCATGGGTTTGTTTGTCCAGATGTTTTTGATCTGGTTTATGATGATATTGAGTAAAGTATCTTCTCTCTTTCCTCTCCCATCTCTTCGTCTCCTGATTCCTCTCCCTCGCCCCGTCACTAGGTGCCCTCTGTCCTCCCTCCACGAAAAAATCCGAAATCGCCGAAGAAAAGAAAAACAAATGTGTGGAGAATCCGAAAAATCGCTTTTGACCATCCCTTTTGCCAACTCATGTTCCTTTCCTCGTCGCTCCATGTCTTCCGACCAAATAAAAACGGAAAGAGGACCAGACCACCTTTGATCCTCAATGTGATGAAACGCGATAAAACACCTTCGCTTAAATATGCATGCAGATGCGAAAACAAAACAAAAAAACAAATGCTCCTCTGCCTGTAATCATGCTCTTGAGAGCCCAAGAAAATGTAAATCTCCCACTCTATGCAGCGGGAAGTGCAATGATGCCGAGTGAGCTTTTCCAAACCATGCCCCCAACTCAATCGAAAAAACGCCAGCATTAAATTCCAGACTTCTTCAAACCCACCTCACTCGCCCTCCCTCCTCTCATTGACAGTACCCGCAAGCTTCTTCCCCACCTCATAACTGCTGATCATAATCGCACAAGCAGGAGCGACTTTCAAGCACCTCGCGGCCCACCCGCGGAAGAGACCCGACAGCCCCTCCTTGCAGTAAATGTGCCAGAGGAAGCGCGGCATGGTCCTGTTCTCCGGCAGCTCTTTCGCGCGAGCGGAAGTGTCGTGCAGAACGGTCTGCTGGCGCGTCTTACCGACGTCGAAGGGGGTGGTGAAGAATGCCGCGATGCCGCCGGAAGCTGCACCCGCGATGAAGGAGTCGGCAAGGACCGTGGTGTGGGAGAGTTCGCTACGGCTGCGTGGGCGGCCGAGGATGGGGTCCGGGGTGTCGGAGCGCTCGCGGGCTTGGTGCAGGCGTTCGCGGCCGTATTCGTAGCCCCACCAGTAGAAAGCGGAGAAGGGGACGTCGCGCCAGAGAGTCAGGCTGAGGCCGCGCCAGAGGGACGAGTAGCCTTCTGCGGAGACGATGTCGCGCATGCCGATCATGGTGGCGCGCATGATGCCTTTTTCTGTTGACTGCGAGGCCTGCATGCGCGTGCGGAGCATTTCGATGGGGCTGACGGCGATTGCGGCGATGATGCGGGCGACGGAGCCGGCGGCGAGGGGAGCGTAGTTGTCGCTGACCCTGTCTTTCATGGGACTTCGGGGACTGGTGCGGAGCCAGTCGTAGCCGGCGAAGTAGATGACGTTGGATGGCACGGCCATCATGAGAGTCGGGCTGAGACCTCGCCAGAGAGTGAAGATGCCCTCATTACGGTAGATCTTGCGAATGCCGTCCCAGGTGGAGTTTATGGTGCGGCGCTGGGTCTCTTCTGCCGCACAGTCAGAGGCAGCCGCGGACATGGCGGGGTGTAGAGCAGCGGAAGAGGCGGGAGAGGATGTGGGAGCCGCAACACAGAATTGGGATTGGTTTTGCACCCAGAAGACTTCGCGACAGCAGGCGCTGACTCCGAGGTCGGGAGGGAGTTGGATGAAGGAAGGCAGGCGGAAGGAGGGAGACGGACTCTGTTGGGCTTGGAGGCGGACGCGGACGACATCGAGAGGTGTGACTGAGAGGGTTGGGTGTTAGCTGGTGTTGATGTGAAAGCAAAGGGGGAGTATCAACAAAGAGGAATTCAACAAACATACCCAGTAATGAAGTCATGAGGGAACCGGTAGTGGCGGAAAGCATCTTTTGGGTGATGGAGGTGGAAACCTCGACGGGTTTGCCGATGAGATTGGGCTCGGCGGGCATGTCGAGAGCGCCATTGCCGGCTGGAGGGAGTATTCTGTCGTGCCTTTGGCCTTGTGTGTGTAGTGAAGCCATGTCGTCTTGTCTGTGTATAGTCCTTAATGCTCTTGCCGTCGTCCCCTTCCTCCTTTTGCAGTTCCGCGCCAATCAAGGCGGGGAGGTATTTTTAAGTGAGTCCAGTCGCAAAGTGGATGGGAGAATGCGCGGTCGGTGGTGTATGTGTTGAGATGGATGTGCTTGGAAGTGATGGGTGTGGGAATATGGCGGGAGAGGGAATGTGGTGGTGCGGATGGGAGATGAGGCAAAAGAAAGATATGAGGTGTTGCTAACAAATGGTGATGCTTGCTCGGACTCTGGCTAGACGCGGGCCATCAAAGAGAGTTGCTAGCGTCACTTTTCCCTCACTTCCCTCTTCTTAGGACTGTCGGATTGAGTAAAAGTCGCCCGTTTAGCGCATCTTTCTCCGCGATCGGAAGATAAGGACTGATCAATTCATCAATGATTCACATGCCCAATCACCGAATGTCGGGAGTGCCCCATCCATTTGGTTATCAGATCCGCATTTCTTTGGTTTAGGTAGACTTGGGTTGGATCTCACCGAGTAAGACCTGCCTTGCCTTCCAAGTGCCTTGTCCATCGGTGTCTCTTTGTGTCTTGCCGGCCGTCTGATGCCGTCATCTCATCATCTCAGCTAGCTCTTTCCCAAACAGACTTCACTTCATTCACTCCCTCCTTGTAGATTTGTTTATCACCTTTGTATAGACTCGCCACCTGATAGGATTTATTATCACACCTACAAGCATGTCATCAGACTCAACAAAACCGGCTCCTGAGAACGAGGCTGAGCTGGAGGCCTTCCGCCGGAGATGGCGTGAAGAGGTGCAATCGCGCAATAAGCAGCCTGGACAGCCATCGCAGAATGATAAACTTCCCGGCCAGCCAACATCACCTGAAAGATCCAAGCAACACCATCCTAAGAGGAACCTTGCACCTCCTCGGCAACCGCTTGCTGGTCCATCTACCCACAGCAGTAAACCTCAACATGTCGACGACGACGACGATGATGATGTCGCCCAACAGGCATATCACGATCTCCCAGACAAAGAGGATGCTCTGAAATTGGGCACTTCCGAAGCCCAAAACCACGAGAGGGCTCGCGCTACCCAAGAGCCCAGTTCGGCATTGGAGCATTATGAAAAAGCCGTCGAGAAAGAGACTCACGGTCAACTGGGAGATAGTATTAAGCACTACAGGACAGCCTTCAAAGTTGGTCTCCCTTTACCTGACACTCGTTCATTCCTTCATGCTTTCATTTCATATATGATGATCATTATGCTGAGGTAAGTCACAGCTCGACGACGGTGTGCAACAACACTACAAGAACAAACACTTCCCTCCATCCATGTTCGCCAAAAACAAGCAATCCTCAACCCAGCAACACCACCATCCTCATCCCAATCCATCCAACGCAACACCAACCGTCCCAAACCCCGCCCACCATTCCCATCAAGACAAAAAGCCCCACCCAGCAACAGCAACAACATCAACACCATCCTCAACTTCTCAAACAAAGCCCACCCCCACCCTCCCCTCAACTCTCAAACAACTCATCCAATCCTTCTCCCAAATGCACATCGACCCCGCCCCTCCACCAACCGAACTCTCACCGCAAGAACCCTGCCCGCTAGGCGAGATCCCAGAAGAAATCCTCTCACACATCCTCCTCGAACTGGCAGTAGCGGACGTCGCCTCGTTCGCCCGCATGGCCCAAGTCTGCAAACGCATGGCCTACCTGGTGCTCACGGAAGACAGCATCTGGAAGCGCGTGGCGCTGGGGAATGAAGTTGGTTTCGGAGCCATGCGGTATGATTTCGCGACGGATATTGAAGGCAACCCTCTGGTCGACGAAGAAGAATCCCAAGGCCGCTATCTGGGCTCCTACACCTCTGACAACGAAGAAGAAGAAGGCTCAACCACCCCCATCCCCTCACGCCTAGACACCCACACGCACCACCTTCTCCACTCAACCTACGCCTCCTCGTACCGCCAAATGTTCCGCTCCCGCCCCCGCCTCCGCTTCAACGGCTGCTACATCAGCACAGTAAACTACGTGCGCGCCGGCGCCGCCGCAAGCAACACGCTCACGTGGAGCGCGCCCGTGCACGTCGTGACGTACTTCCGCTACCTGCGCTTCTTCCGGGACGGGACGGCGCTCAGCCTGCTCACAACGTCGGAGCCGGGCGAGGTCGTGCACCATTTGAGTCGGGAGAATGCGCTGAGTCCGCCGCCGGCGACGCTGCCGGGGGCGGTGATGAAGGATGCGTTGAGGGGGAGGTGGAGGTTGAGTGGACCTGCTTCGTCGAAAGGGTCTTCGCCTGAAGAAGGGGAGGAAGAGGTAGAGGAAGTGGAGGAAGAGGATGAAGGTGACGTGCACATCGAAACACAGGGCGTGGTGCCGCGGTACATTTACAAATTGCAGTTGGGATTGACGCACGCGGGCAAGAGCGCAAGGAATAATAAACTCGCGTGGAAGGGGTTTTGGAGCTATAATCGGCTGACGGACGATTGGGGCGAGTTTCAGCTGAGGAATGATAGGGCGTTTTATTGGAGTCGGGTGAGGAGTTATGGGGATGGTGGGTGAAGATGATGAATGAGTGAAAGAATGAATGGGCCGGGAGTGACATTGGGTGGGATGAGATGAGATGAGGTTGTGGAGTCAGAACGCTACGTAAGGTATACACATAAACTCGTCTTTGACAATAGACTGTTCAGCGCCACGGCCAAGAATCCAGTATTACGAGCAGTGGCTCTTGATTTGACGCATTGCATAACAGACAGGAAGGAAGAGAAAAGGAAAGAAAAGAGGAAAAGAAAGGTGAACAAAAAGACATGCGCTCTGTGGGTCCGTGGTGATTGGGACCTCCGGCAACATCATCCCATCTCACATCACTCAGGTAAATAATACCTCCATGGCCAATGATAAGAGAGAAAATTAACTGCACATGTGAGAAACAAAGGATCCCTCGACTCGTCAATCATCAATTCTCCCTATTCCTCGCTTCTGTTCATTCCGTTTAACTCTTTCGTTTCATGCTTTCAAATCATTCTCCGCGGCGCAAGGATGACGGAACGGGATCGTCTCACGATCGGAGTCTTAAACGGCAGACAGGCAGGCAGGCATCTGAGACAAAGAAAAGCAAAGAGAGAGAAAAGTGTCCCGAGAACACACATCATGTTCATCGAATACCCTTATTGATCATCATCAGATTTTGCCATTTCACTTCACTCCCTCTTCTTCCTTCCTCAACTTCTAATAATAAGGAAAAATTCCCAGAATCCACAGAATCCTCATCTCCATCCTCATCTTCATCTTCATCTACACACCCCATCTCTCCACAACAACTCAACATCACAAAATCACGCAACGCCCAACCCCTCAATACTCCCCTGCTCATTGACCGCCTTTCCATTAACAGCATAGGAAGCTCTCCAGCGCAATTTCACAGAATTGCCCTTGCCGGGCTCGACGCCTTGCACGCGGATCGACTGCGTGATGCCGTTTTGCTGCATGGGGGAGAGGCTGCGACCTGATTGCGGGTCGAGGCGGAGGGTGTAGCCCTGATTTTGTTTTAAGAGTCAGCTTTTGGCGATTTTTTGGGGGAGAGGGGGTTTGGAACTTACCTTCGTCACGGCCAACTGGAAAGTCAAATCTTCAATCGCTTGAGGGGTGGAGTTTGAGATGCGCGAGTTGATGATGAGCTCGGAGTTGTTGGGTCTCGTCACGGCGAAGGTGGTCTTGATGGCACTGTTGGTCACGACCAGGTCTGTTGGTTGATCCGGCAGGGCGGAGCTGAACGTCCATTCTTCGTCGTTGCTGGCGGCCGCGGGTGCAGGCACTGGTACAGGACCGCCGCCGAGGAGGTCGAAACTTGAAGGTGCGGCTGCGGCTGGGGGTGCTGGAGAGGAGCGGGATTGGAATTGGAAGGGACTGCCGGAGCGGGAGTTGGACAGGGCGGCGAAAGGGTCGGGCTTCTTTTGCGCTGCTTGGAATTGTTGTTGCTGCTGTTGGGGTGAAGGTGTTACCGAGTGCGAGCTGGGCCCAGACAGCGATCCGAAGAGATCGGTGCTCGCAGTTTGTGGTGGAGGTGGCTTGGCGAATGTGGAAGGCATCGAAGGCTGAGGAGTTGCATGCTGAGATTGAGGCTGCGAGAACTGTGCCATGATGTCTGCGTGACCCATTGCTGGCGCCTTCGCCGCGCCGTTCGAAGGCGAGCCGAGTGAAATGCCGCCTCCCTCGCCAAAGTTGCCGTCGCCCATGTTCAATCCGAGGAGATCGTCTTCCAGAGCGTTGCCTGCCTTTGGTGGTGGCGCGGGTGCAGCAGGCGTTTCCTGTTGGGTTCTCGCTGATGATGATGATGATGTCTCTTCAGGGCCGTCAAAGTCGATAAGCGAGAGTTCGTTGTCAGGGCCCTTCCGAACACCTGCACCGCTGGTACCAAGTGTTCCTTTAGGAATGGCATTCGCAGCATCCAAGTCTCCCTTCTTGACCAACTTGTAGCGCTCGATCGTTCGGTGTATGCTGTCGTTGATCTCGAACAGCTTGGCAACAGCCTCGTGGTCATCACTCTCCTCTTCGCACATCTTCTGAATCTTGGGGTGAGCGCTGGCCAGAGCATTGGCGAGCTCCTCGAACACATCTCCTTCCTTGATCTCGTCTCCAGGCTTGTACCCTTGCAACATTTCCTCCAGCAGCCTCGCCTTCTGCTGGATCTTGGCTACCTCTTCAGCAGCCTTAGCCCGGTAATCCGTCTTCTTCCTCGTGTCGTAACCAGCCATGACCTTCATCAGCTTGTTGGCCTCTTGCAGATCATGAGGTGTGCCCCGTCTGATCAACTCCTGCAACTTGGCACTCTGCGCCTCTCTTTCCTCCGACTCCATTTCTTCAGCCGACTTCAAATTGTCCGAAGGGTTCAGCACCGCTGCATCCTCTCGCCTGATCTCCGGGAATTGGTAGCCCTTGAGGTGCAGTAAGCGGTGCATGTCGCGAATGAAGCCCAAGTCCTCGCGGTACTTGCTCGTCTCGCAGATGGTGCGCCGCCATTCTTCGATCAGCTCGAGGATCTTGTTCTGCACGCGGGTGTTGCGGATGGGCGGGCGCTCAGGGAATCGCCTGACGAGCTCGTTGAGGAAGTCCTTGGTGGAGATTTGCAGGTGGAAGGGGTAGCCGCAGTTCTTGACGCAGATATCGAGCAGAGACAAGGCCAGCAGGCTGACGTTGGGGTTGCGGTGGTTGATCCAGGAAACGATGGCGACGGCGGCTTCGCGCGGGGCGCTGCCTTTCTTTGCGTTGATCAGGTCGGCGATCTCCAGGCATAGCGCGAGGTTGGGCTCGTAGTTCTCGGGCGAGCAGGCGTTCTGAATGTAGCGCTGCAGAGGGGTGGCGGCGGGTTCGTTGGGAGCAAATGCGAAGCGGTCTCTTGCCGCATAGCGAGCTGAGGCCGCTTCCATGGTGTGCTGTGTTAGATGATGTGATGTAGTTGGTGGACGTTCTTCCTGAGGCAAGTATGGTTCAATCAGTCAATTCGCCAGGCCATTAGGTGAGTTCATCAATGGGTAGAGTGTCTTCCAAGAGAGATCTGGCCAGCTTTATGGGAGTAGTGTGTTTGCCTATGAACTACCGCTACCGCTACCTGACGACGGCTTGTTGGAGGCCGACCGACGCTCGGCGCCAGCTGGTGATTGGCACTGCCCTAGTCTCCCCACCAGAAAGCGAGAGGGAGGGACAGAGCCCGAGCGAGGGAGATGGTCATGACGTCGAAATTTACTTGAAAGTCAATCAATTTGGTGATTCAGTCATCACTCGAAGACGCTGTTTGCTCTTCACACATCTGCAACAAACATCTTGATAATCACATCTAGACCGGATCTTGGTCTTAATTTCGATCTTGATTTCACACTCAACCTCTTCAAATTCTTCAACATCCCCACCTGGAACACCCCTCTCTACTCACGTCTACCCCGCCACCCAACATGGTCCGCCACAAGAAGGACTTTGGCAACAAAGGCAAGAAAGGTGCCAACGGTGGCAAGCAGACATTCGCTCAACACACTCACCCCGAACGTCAGGGCGGTCTCGGCGGAGGGAAACGTCCCGAATTCAAAGCGGCGGCATGGGACCTCAATCACTGCGATGCGAAGCGATGCTCCGGCAAGAAGCTCATGCGCCTGGGTCTGATGCGTGAGCTGCACGTCGGTCAAAAGCACCAGGGCGTCGTCGTGTCTCCCAAAGCGAAGAGCATCATCAGCCCCGCGGACAGAGAAATTTGCGAGCAGTACGGTGCCTCCGTGGTGGAAGCGAGCTGGAACAGGATTGACGAGGTGCCGTTTGGCAAGATCGGAGGACCCCACCAGAGACTGCTGCCATACCTGATCGCTGCGAACCCTACCAACT